>VZSR01000223.1:6719406-6748505 GCA_013398615.1 Brachypodius melanocephalos
AAATTCACTTTGCAACCTTCAGTTGAGCCTGTTTTGCCCTTGCAGTGTTTTCTGCTGGTCCTTATCTGAACTCCTGAACCTCTCATTAACTTTTTTTTTTTCCTTTTCTCTGCTCAGCTGTGCCAGGGGAGGGTGAGTGAGTGACTCTCATGGGTGCCTGATGTTGGGCCAGTGTCAAACCATGACAAATGGACAGCCAGTAATGTTAAAAAATAGGAATATGACTGGTCTTTGGAATATAAAGCCTGTCTTGTTCAGAAAATAAATATTTTGGTATTCCTATAATGTTTCTACACTGAAGGAATTCAGAACAAAGAAAAGTGGGATAATTGTGCTTTACAGTTAAATGTATTTACCTGTGTGTCTGTAGGGACCCGTCACCTTTAGGACATTTTGCAGAAAAGCTGCTGGTCCTTTTAAACTGCGCAACATTCTCCTGGCCTCCTTCGTTTTTTTCCTGAAAAAGACTGCTCATTATAATGTTTTGTTTCAGAAATGCTTAAGCATACTTTGGGAATCTAAATCTGTCGCTGCATTCTATTCTCTTTAACACAAAGTGTGCTTGCTACCTATAGCCTCATTGCCTACAGCCACAGGATTTGCAAGGTAGTATCTTTTTAAACAATGAATAATTAATTAATTAAGACATTTAGTGATAACTTAGCACGCAGTAGCTTTTCCATCCACAAATTTGGCAATATCAACTGTGTATAGATTTCTGACAGAAAACAGGGAAAAGGTTCTTAGTGAATTAGTCATATAAAAATACTCATAGAGGAAAAAGAAGGGAAGAATGAAGCTATGTTTTTCATGTTAGAAGAAAAGTTTAGTTTTTGGAAGTACAGAATCAATCTGAATCTGGTTTGGGCAATGCAAAGGCAGAGTCCAGATGTATATAAGGCACTGTCTCATTTAGCTGCTGGGCTTTTTTATTAAAAAAATTGACATGGGTTACATGGAGGCACAAAATGAGTTCTCATAGGTCTTATTTTTTATGTCTTCCTATTAGTTTAGAATTATTTGGGATGTGCTGCTCTCTTGGACATATCTTGCATGTACACTTCCACAGCTACACATTCCTAAGATACTCAGATACAACTTCCTGCAATCAGTCTGTTTTAAACAGCTATTGTAGAAGGCATTAGTAATAATGAAAAAAATATTGCTAATTTTAACTTTGTATGGTTTCAACATTTAATTTATTGCTTTCTGAGATGACAGAATTTAGAAGAATCTCAGAACGTGACATATAATTAAAAAGTAGCAACTTGGAATGTGGGCTAGGCTATCTGGCAACCATCCACAGGGAGCATGGCAGTAAGATTGCCACTGGGGAGAGTAAGATTCTATAATGGATTTATGTACACAAGGAAATGATAAAAGAAGACTCAAAACTGATCTTGCAGATGTTGACAATGTATAAAAGAAAAATGGAGTAGCATTTTACCTTTTGTCAGTATGAGAATATAGGTAGCCAGGATCCCATATTCTTTGTCCAAAGTATGTGCTGTATCTGGGATGAAGAACCTGCTCCAGTTTTGGGGTTTATTTTCCTAAATCTGTCACCTCATATTTACTCCTACTTGCGGACAGCAATGACATATTTTCTGCTATTGAGTTTTCACTCAGCAGTTTTTTTCCATGGAAGAGGCTTATGAATACTTGGATAAATGTGGTTTTCAGTGGAATGTAGAGGAAAACCAAAGCCAAGGTGAGGCTCAGTGTGTCTTGGTGACACATGCTCAGGCAGTTCTAAGTTATGGCACCTACTGAAAAGCAAAGCCCAGCATAGTACAGTGCCAGAGGTGACACACAGCAAGGTCTCATCCACTTAAATTAGCTTTGCCTAAAATCTAGGAAACACATGAGGAAATCCATTGTCTCAATATTAATGGAAAACAACTTCTGCTTTTGAGAATTTGCAGTTGATCTTTGTTTATATGATAAGATAGGCTTTATGTTTGGAGAAAGGGGAAGAGCCCAGGTTCTCTTCTTTTCAATGATTCAAAAATATCAGGATGCAAGCACTTCTCCTTGCCTTTAAACTCTGTTTATCAGTGTAGCAGTTTCTTCACAGTTAGAAATGTAGAACTAAAGAGAGTTTTCTGTGCCTGAGAGCTTTTTCATGTATAAAATTAATATTTTTTTCTAACCCCCTTACATTTCATAAAATCTTACCATATCTCTGCCTCCATATTACAATATCTCTGCCTCCAAATCTCAATCTCTAAGACTGAGATTTTGGACTAAAATATTATGCCCCCAAAGACAACCTTTCTGAATGTTTTTAAGAATAAAAATGCCTTATAGATAGAATGAGCCAAGTTTGACTTTCCTCATTGGGTATTTTGACAGAAGTAGGGTAAGGGCATCACCAAGGTGACAAAGGTGAATCTATCTAGCAGCCCTGGACAGTATCTCTGAGATGTGGTGGAGGAGGCAAACATATGCCAGTAGAGGTAGATTGGAGAAAGGATAATTTCTTTGTTTGGATCAGATAAGATGCATCTTGAGACGTATGTTTGATTTTGCCTTAAAAAAAAAAAAAAAAAAAAAAAAAAGAACAAAGTAAAACAATTTATCTTGGCATAGAAGGGAAAGTAGGCTTATATAAGTTGATTTAAAGTAATGGGAGGTTTTTCCTTTGTTGTCATTTCTAGTTTACTGAATATATAACTTTGTTTTACTTGCCAAGTTTTATAATGGAGAAACACTTCCTAGAGGATAAACCTTCATCCCATTAACACAGCTGACAGTGCAATTAAGTGCATTCTACAGCTTTGCGAGACTTAGTTATCCACTGAATTTTTTGTACTTATTAAAAGTCATTGAGCAGGGAGTCCAAACTTAACTACTGGATAAAACCCCCAGATTTTCCAATTTTAAATACTCATAATCAAGTGTATTTTTGTTTTCATCACTAGTGAATGTCTGAGGAAAAGACATATATATATATATAGATATATATGAAAGTATATATATTTATATCTGTATCTATATGTGTATATATATCTTTCCTGCGTGGTGAAAAGTGGTGCAGTCTGTTCTCACACCAAAGGATGTTGACATATATGTGTGATTCACTGAAGTATTCCAGGAAACATTAAGGACACAAGATAGTTTTGTGACCGCAGTTCTGGAACTAAATTGTCAAGTCCTGCATCAGAAGAATTTTAATTTAAGCTGTAGTACGAGGTTGATGTCTCTATTTTCCTGCCCATGCAGAGATAGTCAGATCACAGTTCAGCACTGCCTTCTGTTTGTACAGCACACAGACCACTTTTGAAAGCCAGGAATGTATTGTAACCAGTATTTTAGTGCTTGCCTGTTTTCCAGCATTTGTTTCTGGTGAGATTCCATTGTATAGCCCGAGGCACAGCTTCTCGCTTTAAACTCTGTGACTATTGAAGCATTTCAGAGCTGGCTCAGCAGTCTGGTCTCCAGCACAGCCCCAAGTGCCACTGTCACACACAGAGTTACATTTTCCTGAATTTCAACACGTGCTCCACTACTGTGCTCCATGTGGGGAGATTCAAGCCTGTGCTTCAGAATTCTGTGGGGCTGACATCTGTATCTTTTAGCTTGGGCTTTTTGCCATTTACTCCTAGTAAAGCCCTGGGGTCAATATCACATGGACTCTTAAGTGTCATTCAGAGGTGCACACATGGCAGCACCATGCTGATACAAATGAATAGACTTGTTCTGAACAGACTCAGTTTTGGAAATTTTTCTCCCCAGGTTGATTTACAGCGATGTCTGTTCAAATTAGTTTGAACATGGAAACGTCCACTCCTGCGGTGGAACTTTGTGAAAAGAATTGATCACTGTCTTTGAAGGAGCCAGGGTGAAATGTTGATTGGTGTGTGGAAAAGTGAGATGTAGTGGGTAATGCACAAAAGGGCAATATTAACTTGTGAAGTCCACAATAATAACTATATTTCATCCAGGTTTTCTTGGTACCTTCCTGCTTTCCCTCATTGCTCCAGCTGAATTGAAATACCAGTGTCTGGGCACGTGCAGAGGGTTATTCACGTGCATTTTCTCCTTTTAGAAACCTGATATCAATAACTGCCTCACCTAAAAGGCATTAGGCTCTGCTTCAGGGAGGATGTGTGCTCTCTGCAGGGAGAAGAAAATATGCTAGAATCAATTAGCGAATCTAATAATGATACGTCAAAATAAAGAATAAAATTTCCGCAGAAGTGTTGGGTCTGGAAAGTTACTCTCCAGCTTTCATTATACTGGAGAATGAGGCTTACACTAATGAACAAAGTTTCAGTTTTTCCCTTATATGAATACATTTTAAACTCAGGAAGTTAGGTGAACTTTCAGCCCAGTGCTTACACTGATTTCTTTTTAAAGTTGACATGATTTATAGTGAATACATTTCTCATCATTTATCTACAACTATTTCTGACATTTTATCATGTCTACCACTACAAAAGACTGGATTTTCACATACTTTCTTACATCTAACAAGTTATATTTCATAGTACTGCTGTGTGATTTAGAATTATATTTTGAAAATATAATGTAAAAAACCACAGTCAGGTTTTTGTGAATTCTGTAATTAAATCTTTATTCCCTACTATAATGTATTTGAGAGGGGAGCAACTGAATAATATGGCTTAAATATAATTGTAATTGACTTCCAAAAGCCTCTCCTTAATAAGAGTTCCCTCTTTCCTAGCCCTGACATTAAACTGTGCATTCTGCTAGTTGCAGTTTTGGCACTAGGGAGGATTTTTCTTATCAGATTTGCTGTCTTTGGTGAATACCTATCAGCAGCCCAGAGGTTGGTTAGTTTATAAAATCTCTGCTATCATAAATTGCCAGGTGCCTCAATAAATTACTTCGGCATTTTTACATTGTCAGGCCTGGTTCTCTGGTAAGTTAGGAAATACACATATGTTACACGAAAGATCTTTTGTTAAGGCAGCTGGAGAACAGTTTGTGCATGGTCAGGTGAAAAATTATTTTCTCCAAATCCTTTTTTTGATTGAGATTAAAAGAAGAAAAAAACCAAAACAAAACAAAAACCCAAACAAAGCCCCAAACAAAAATATTCCACTGGATTACAGATTGTCAGGTATCTATCCAGATGTATTCCAATAATGAAGTAGAAGCCTTAGTGCAAGATACTGTTTTGTCTTTAGTGACAGAGTAGACAGAATCAAGACAGAAAATAAAATTTGATGATCAGTTATACAGTCTGAAGTTAATCTGCTGCTTTGAAAACTAAAAGCAATAATATAAATTTTAATGAAGAGAAATCTGTCTTAGCTGTCTTCTGTCTGTTCTTCTCATCCTGGTACTGCGATAGAGCTGCTGTTGTGGAGTTTTTGAAGTACAGGCAGCAATTTTATCAGTGCTTTCCATAACTGCAGAGTTTTTCAGTGATGGATGCTGAAGTCCCTGAATATTTTCAAGCGTTTCTGTCAACAGAAGATATGGTTTATGTCAACTCAACTAACAAACATAAGGCACACAATATGTTGCTGAGAGTCTCAAACTGTGTAAATCAAGCTGTAAAGGCCATGTTTTTTAAAGCTGCTTCATGACTGTAAAATACACTTTAAAATTCAATAATAAGTAAAAAGATAAAGAAGTCTTCATTAATAATAGTCTAAATTAATTTTTCCTTAAATTAATACCACACTAATATTAATTCCATGTCAATGGATTCAGAATACATTCAAATATTAACAAAGATTTTGACCATGATAAATATGGATTTATTTAAAAAGTGATTTAAAAGTATCTTCTAGCTCCTAAAGTATATTTGTACTTCACTTTTTTTGAGAACAAGATGACTATAAATATTTTTGTATGGATTTAAATTCAATTCTTATCATTGCTCACATTTTCACAATTCAGTTCCTTTCCATGTTTTTTTTTTTAAGATGGTTGCAATACTGTTTTGCAGAAAGAGGCTTTGTCTCTTTGTCTTACAGCTTTGCTCATGACATGATTCTTTGCAGCACATGTGCACTGTCTTTTGTGCCTCCCTTTGTCTCTGTCATGTATCATTTCACTGGCTGTTGAAAGTATAGATTTTATCATGTGACTTAAACCTTTGTTTAAAAGCTTTCTGTTAGGATTATTGTTATTACTGCTGTGGAAAGTTGGCAGTCAATTACTTGTGTGCTCTTTTATTGTTTTGTGGATTGTAGATTGTGGAGTAATTTGGGTTGGAAGAGACTTTTGAAGGTCGTCTACTCTGATTCCCCTGCAAAGAGCAGGGACATCTTCACCTCGATCATGGTGCTCAGAGCCTGACCTGGAGTGTTTCCAGTGAGAGAACATCAACCAACTCTGAGTAACCTGTTCTAGTGCCTCACCAACTTCATCAAAAACACTTCTTCCTTATATCTAGTCTGAACCTACCATCTTTTAATTTGAAACCTTTATCTCTTACTCTATTGCAAGATATTTTCTTCCAATTGTTTCTATCCTTCACCTCTTTCTACCTTTATAATCACCAATACTTTTAAAATTATTTACAAACAATAGGAATAGAATACAACTGTCAATAATTCTGACCTCAATGTCTTTAGTACAAAAGACATCAGGTGTAGCCTGTGTTTCTCTGCTTAGCATATTTACTTCTTGAATGCTGAAAACATTGCAAAAGAAGATCTTGGACTTAGACTTGACAAATATTCTTTAAGTTTTGAATGAACAGTTTAGAGACGGGTAAAGAATATTACCTGTGTCAAATGGCATTTCCATTGCATGATGCTCACTGCATGTTAAAAGATAAGTTTATGCACTACAAGTCAATAAATGCAGACTCTAATCAGAAGTTTTGCTTGCATAGGAAAAAAAATCTGTTGCATGTAATAGAGCCTTCTCTAAAAGATATTGAAATGTGATGAACCACAACCATTTTTTGATTAGGTGAGGTTTTTTCAATTTAATACTTAAAAAGAGCTATGAATATCATTCAGTCATACTTTCCTATCAATGCCTTCCAACTGGCTGCCAAAATTGAGATTACCTATTTTCTAGAATATTAGAACCAAAAAAAAATCATTTTTCAAGTGATGCAGAAAGATTATAATCTACAACAAGCACATATGCAAAACCATTTTCCTGTAAGGTGTGAAATTAAGAAATAAAATCTTGTCTGTCACTGTCGTATATGATTTTATGGAGTTTGCTTCTGAACACTTGACATCCTGGAGTTGTTACTTAAATACTCATGGTCACATACTGTCCTGGACCACTATATTTATATTTTGAAATCCTTCCTCTGGATTGTTTGTCTTTACATTTTAAGGTCTCTAGGACAGTGTTTGTACTGTCTTCCTAACACGGGACATTGTTTAATTTAAAAGGAGTTTTCTTAGTCCAACAGATTTAATCAAGGTTGCAGAGAATGTCCTATCTTCCCATATTTCTTTGTTTTAACTCTTGTTTTGTGTTGGATAGAGATGCACAGACTTCTCTGCTTCTTTCATCTGGTTTTGCTTAAATTCTACCTCAAATCTGATTCCCGGAATTTACTCAGTCTGCTGCTTTGTTCTTGAAAAGGGCTTTAGCTTCACAGATTTTTTTTTTTAAATTTTTTTTCTCTCAAGCCTCTGTTTTCAACAGCAAGCCTTTTGGAAATGTTGGCATGGCCATGCAAGATGTGTACTATGCTTTATCTTTGCTGTGTTCTAGTCTGTCTCTGGCTGGGGATCTAATCTTTGTGTTTCTAATACATCCTCATCACCATGGCAACGAGATGTCAGATCCAGGCTACATGGAAATGTGAAATATTTCCTCTAGAAAGCCCTACTCTCTCCCACCCCTCATCCAGCAGCTGTTGCTTAGTTACTCAGAGTTGGGCTCTGGCTTTTGACAAATGTGAGCCAGTGAATGTTTATTACTGAACATTATCTCAGGTGCAGTATTAAGAGGCTTTTTGACCTGACAAACGTCTGTCAATCATAATGCCATCCCTGCTTCCTTGTTGCTTTTAAGGACAAGAAAGTGACAAAAATCCTGGGTTTCTGAAAACCTTTAGGAGTGAATATGCATTAATTAAATGGTTGTCTGGCGAAGTAAAAACTGTAACTTTACTGTGTAGTGATGAAGATTGACATTTGACAAAGAATAATAATAGTTTATCTAAATAGACATACTCATTTTGTCAGTGTTTTAGGATACTGTAATAATTTGTTTCTTCATGCTGCTACATTACACAGACTAGGGTATGTGTTGTGTGAAGAGGAAGGCGGCTTACTCTTCTGGTTAAGCATTAGCATGCTTGGCTAGAATATAAACTGTTTCAAAATATTGTTTGGCTAAAAACGTACAAAGGCATTTTTACACTACACTTTGTTTATTTAGGTGTCCTGCAGCTTTTATTTGGCGCATTCCTGAAGGAGTAAATAGTGTTTAAGAATACATAACGGATTTTGTAATGTACTCATCCCAAGATACATTTGTACATCTGCTCAGTGTTTTTAATACCATCTTCAGAGGCTTTAGAACCAGCTGAAAATTTTCATATCTTCTTTGAGTAAAACTTCCATTTTACTCAAATTGTGCAAACAGTCTTTTGTGCAGGGAGGTGCTACACAAGGATTGTAAAAGCACAAGAGAAGTAAGAGCCTGTTGATTTGAGAGGATAAGAGATGATGACTTGCCATGGTAGTAGATACTTGCACATTCATCCTCTGTTTGTGCTCCCAGGAACAGAGCAATAGAGGTTTAATTTATTATAGCCCAGTACAACTGTGATGCATTTTACCTGCTAAAACATTTCTCTCTGAAGTTTTTCATGCCTCCATTTGCTGTATGCAAGAGGCATGATGTGTGGATAAGCACAGGATGACTTTGGAACCTCCTTGAAAGCATTATTTGTTAGTCCTGACTGCACTGTGCTGTGCTGTTAAGTCAGCCTGCTTCTGTAACTCTGTGTTTCTGAATATAACGGGACATGTTTTTGTGAAGTGCTAGTTAACATGTTTGCATGGGCATGTGTTTCAAATGGCTTTTGTAAGACTGGTGGATGGATCTGTCCCTGAGAAATTTCGACATGACTTTTATTTCCAAGGCTGTGCCTTGCCTTTGTCGTACATCACTTTGACAATGGCTCTGATAAAATCGTCCCTTTTGGTATGTTGTGCATTAAATATTTTACAGCCTGGCTGGCTGGATTTAGCAGCAGTCACATTTGCTTTCTTTTCCCCCGATTTGCAGTGTATTCCACTGGCTTCCTCTGTTGCTCCTTGTGACACTTCTCCTGGTCTGCCACTTGCCAGAGGTTTGAATTTCCTGGCTGCTGATAGTTACTCTTCCATCAGACTGTGCAGAAGCTTCTTGCCATGTGTTAGAACTGGCTCCTTTTTTTTGCAGTATTCATGACTAATTTTGCTTCTGTGATGAAAATGCAGGGGGTATAAGGCCTCTGTTCAGTTTACTTAATTCCTGCCTTCACTTAATTCCTGTTTTCTCTTTTCTGCTTGGAAAGCTATTTCTATTAGTGATTTTCTATGTTGTTCACCCTTACTCTTTACATTGTGGCATCTTAGAGTTCTGTGGTGTGGTATTTTCTTACCATCCTTTCATTTTTCACAGTCCTCAAATTTATATCATACAGAAGTGTGGAATTGAGTATATTTCACTGCAAATACGGAAATATCCAATCTGCAGTAACAGGAATTAATTTATCCGTCAGAATTACTGGGTTTTGACTTCAGCTCTCAGCTTAAAGCAATTGCTGGATGGGCAATCCTCTCTATTAGGAGCACATTAGAGACAGGTCTAACTGCCCCTTATTCCTGGCTCCTGGGACAACAGCTCTATTAAAGCAGCATCTTTCTACTTTGTTCTGGGATGCCCTTGACTTCTTCTCTGAGTTTCTCCTTTAATTTAAAAGAGATGATAATCTGTTTTCATAGCTGGTACCTTTATGCTGTTTCCAGAGCTTTGCTCTAACTTCCCCACTGGTCAGCCCCCACACTGATTGCTTTTAGCTGTTACATCTAAGAAGTTAAGCAAAGTCGAGCCAGGCCAGTACCAAATGGGTGAAGTGGGCTCAAATCTCCACTGATTTGCTGCAGAACATTTTCTGTAACTCATGCGAAGGCAAGCTCTTAGGAGACAGATATTAGTCCCTACTCAGAATGCTGTTAATGAGGAGTTTGCAGCTGTAATTCTGGCTTTCAAATGAGCTGAAGTGGAATCTTAGTCCATGTTGTTAATTAAAAAAAAATTACAAATCCTGCCCCCCCCTCAAAGAACACTATCCCCCTTCCCACACCATAAAACAATACAAAGCATCACTCAAATGCACTCATGAAACTCAGCACAACAATAAACACATCTGGCCATAGTCCAGTTCTTCTGCTGTGACTTCAAAGGAGAAGGGTAAAGTTTTTAGGGAAATGTTGAAAGATGAAGGCACTGGATGCCTACTGCTGTGCCTTTATGCAGTCACGTTCTTGTAGCCTTTACCATCCCATATTCTTGCAAGAAGGGAATGTGATTTCTGACATTGGTGAACAGTTTCCAGCATATGAAGCAAAATGGACAAACACCTTCTTTTATGTCTACAGATGGCCAGATGCTTTGATCTGTGAGCTGATGCATCCGCATTACCCTGGAGTCAGAGAAAGGGGAAGAGAGAGAAAAAAGTGAAGGCAGTTGCCAAAACTGGCATCCAGCCCCAGCTCTTGAATATGCTGGACCACCCTGAAAAGCATTCATCTTAGTGTTGAGTACTGTAATTATTAGATTGTTGGTATATGTCCCAGCAAAGTATGTGATTTTGTTATTCTTTAAAATATGACCAGACTAAATATGTTGTCAGTGTGGTAAAAACTAAGCTAATATTGTTGCTATCTCAGAGCCAGCAAGAGTGTTGGATTTTGCATTCCTTTTCCAGTGCTTGGGCCTGTGAGCTGTGCTTGTGTTGCTTCATGGTGTGACAGAATACTCTGCAGTTTAGGGCTGCCATCAAGGCTGTCAGATATTACAGGAGGGAAGATAATTTTCAGTGCCAGGAGAAATGATTATATTACAAAAGGAATAGAAAAGGGAGAAAAGACTAAGGATCATTAGTAATTTCTCTTTTCTTGATAATAAGGCAGAGTATGGCAAGAAAGAGAAGTATTCCACACTTTCTTCAGAGTTCTGAGTTCCTCAGTGGTTTCCCTTATTTTCTGTAAAATGCGCTGCAATAATTGAAATGCAAAATGTGTTTTGTAGGTATTAGTTTTGTTTTATAGACTTAGCACACTCTAGATACTTTTATGGATTTTGTGCACATAAAAAAAAAGTCATTACCTTTGGCTGTTGCACATCTTTTACTCTGTGCACCTTCCTTGCCTTTGTTGAGACTTCAATCCTTTTTGGGCCAGCAGGATCTGTGACAGCCACTTAATTGCTACATGAATTTGTACTGTTCTTTGGCAATCTCATTTCAGTTTTGTGTCACTGTACCTATTTTCCTGGAGGTTGGTTTTATGTTAAATGTCAGTAAAAACAGGTAACAGCTACACAAACAATGGTGAAGCAAAATCCCATATAATTGCAAACCAGCTCATCTAAAAGACAAGGGAAAGGGAATATTTTAATTATATTTTATCTGCCAGGAAGCAACAGCAGAAATTATATTTCAAGAACTGGGGTGAAAGCTGTTTACATTTTTTATCTTTCAGCACCATAACATCACATTAATGATTTTGCATTTATATTAAGCTTTACCTTTTTTTTTTTTCTCCCTCACCAAATTTCTGAGTATTCACACAGATTAATTTACCACTATTGACATTTAACTATCTGGGGGATGCAGATGATGTTCGCCAGCAATTGAAAAACTTAAGAATACTGTTTCTAAATGAAATACTGGGGGAATTTAAGCCGTTTAGTGTAATTACTAAAATTCGAAATTGCCCATAACGAGCTGGACATACAGGTTATTAGATGATGAGAGTGTAAAGTTTTAATGAGAACATATGGTCAGAAATGCAGTTGTATTTGGGATGGAGCATGTGGACAGAGATGCACCCACACAGCAGCGTTACAAAGTTCACAACAAAGAGCTCCAGTGTAAAATCCCTCTGCCTGAAGGTACAGCAGCCACTGGAGACTCACCATTTCCAGGGCTGCTCTTTTGTACTCTGGCTACATTTGTCTCTACACCACTTTTCCTCTTATTCCAAGGATCAAACTGATTGTAGCCCTATTTGCTTTTTTTATTAAAGTGGTTGATGCCTAGAACATGACTTGATATATTGTAAAAAGAACAGCCAGCATAACAGACATGCAGGCTGTGGGCAGGCAGGGAATTGTCACCAGCTTTGATTTTGAGGGAACACAGTCAATATAGGTCACATTTTAGTTGTGCCCTCTTATTTAAAATGCTTGTTTTATGCTCCTTCTAGCTAAAAAAAGAAATCTCTAGTTTCAGAGTCACTGAATTAATGTTTAGAGTGATCAGCAGTTGGATGATTAGTTTTGTCAGCCTAATGCAGAATATAGACTCCACCAGTCTCATTCCCGGAAAATTTTGTGATTTTATTTCCATGGAGTTCTCTAATCTGTAATATGAATATATAAACATGTTAAGTGGCACTTCACAGATAGTCTAAAAAGTAATACAAAATATCCATGGACATTTCAATATGATTTTTTAAATGTGATTTTTAATATACAAATATATTTTATATGCTGATGAAAGGATTTCAATTCAGAACTTAAGAGGTGAATTATTATAGTTGTGCTATGACCTTATATAACTGGAATCCATTTAGAATTCAAAGAAAATTGTTATTGGGTTGAGAGGCAGAGGGTTCTGCCCACAAGTGCATTAGAGCTCAGATTCATTAGGAAAGGGCATTCAAAATCAGGCCCTGAGGAATCCAGAATAGGACACATCCAATGAATTGATAAAACTGTAAAATGTCAAGGTACAATGGGCAGTCTTGGAATGACATCCAAACATGAGTTGCTAAGTACTGCAGGTTATTTTAAATATAAATTAATACAGAATTATTCTGTTTGATTTGTTTGGCTTTTCACTAATCCTGATGGCTGAAAGGCATATAAAGAGCTTATAGCCCTCTAGAGGCTTGAGAAATGGTGTCTTCTCTTTTCCTCTAAACAGACTTTTCTAGCAACACCAGGAAGAGTAAAAGAACAAAACCCAAACCCAACTCTCTGAACTGGTTGCTCTTTTCAAAGATGAATTAAACTTACTGCGTTTTGTCAGGATTGTGATGCTGAGTCAACAGTGCCACTGCCATTTGTAGCGATTTGGGTGCTCCATTAGAAAGGAAGCAGAGGAGCAGAATCAGAATCTCAGTGTTTGAACTGATACTGAGAGGTTCCTCTGGACTGCAGAACAGAATTCTTGTTTTAGTGCCTCACATCTCAGATAATGTCTAAATGCTGAACAGTGGGCTGATATTTTGGAATGCTGACATAGGAGCATATTTTTACAAACCAGTGACAGATCTCAGTCTTGAGAGCTGATTTGTGATGTTGTGGTCACAGCTCATTATTGTGGTAACATCAGATTGGGAAACAAGTGGACAATGGGTTTTGCCAGCTGGGCAGGACTGAAGCAGTGCTCTTGGACCAGTGACATCAGTTTGTCTGGTGTGGAAAATTTTAAGTGTATATTTCATTCTCTAGAGAGACAAGTAACTACACTCCATGTGTTTTAAAAACAACATCTGTTTTGTTGACCTTGCTTTTTCAGCATTTCATCTATATATAAACCTAAATATTTAGGTGAAAGCAACATGTGAAGTTGCGTAGATGAGGCATTTCCATTTTTCTGCTGTTTTTCTTGATGAATGCAGGGGAAGGTAACAATTTGCCTTTTTTCCACTCCATTAAAATCACATTTGAAGCAGTCTTCTGAAATCAGTACAGCGACATTATTTTGCAAGCTAATGGCTGCTTTATTTCAAATGCTTGAGCAAATGTTACTGTGTATTCATGTGTGCACACTTTCCCAAATTAAATAATACATCTATGATTTCAGTTCTGTTTTTTCCTTTCTATTCTGCTGACTTCACGTTGGGAATATTCTGTACCTTAATTGTTTCTCACCTTTCAAAATTCACAGTTTGAAATCCAGTAACTTAGACGTGTTCATTGATTTCTCATTTCCCACTATTGAATCAAATCTGCAGCTTAAAAACATACTTAGGCAGCCTGGGGTTTTAGGGATTGATAAAGGGGGATGTCTTCAACAGAACAGTTTCAGCATCAAGGATTTGCTTTGTAGTTCTCCTTCTATGAAAATAGAAACTAATTGGCAATTGTTGTGGAATGTGGATTCAATGCTTTCCAAATAACAGCTAGTGGAATTTGTCATGAGATGTTGTGTTTTTATGCATATCATAATTCAAGTGTGAAATAAAAGGTATTTCACTTTCTGTTCCAACATGAAAACTTTCAAAGATTACCAAATTCAATGTTTAAAAAAGTAAAGTGTTGCCATGAGACATTCCATGCATTTAAGGAAGGTACATTGAGTAAATATCTAAATTAGATTGACTTATTTATGTTTTCCAGAACAAGTGATGTGGTGGTTCAAGAGCAACTTTAACTTACCTAAAAAGCAGTACCAGATTTCTCTGCTCTGTTTGAGCTGTGGTTCTGTTTTTAAGTGAATTATTTATTTTGGATCATTTATTTTAGAAAGGAAACTAATACCATTTTGCAGCAGTTTTCAGTCAATGGATTTTTGGGTATTGAATAAGCTGAAGATGGTAGAGTTCATGGCATTCTACTTAGATAAAATCACTTTTCATTGTGTGTGTGTTCTTTATTTTTATTCCAGATCCAGCCATTGTCAATGGAGTTTATTGGTCAGAATCTTTAAATAAGGTGTTTGTTGATAACTTTGATCGTGACCCTTCTCTCATCTGGCAGTACTTTGGAAGTGCAAAAGGATTTTTCAGGCAATATCCAGGTAGGAAGAAGAGAAGTTCTTAAAATACAGTAAAGAATGCTATGGCTGCATTGAATATTGTCACAAATCCTGACTGCCACAGATACTTCCAGGTTTGCTTTTACTTCATCTAGTTCTCAGAGAGATTTTCAATCAACATTTTGAAATTTTTGAGGTTTTTCTACCAATTTCTATTTGGAGGTGAAACCCTCACGATAACTCATGTACACATCAAATTTTTTATTCAGATAGACATATACACATGTGAGAAATAACTTCTAAACAGGCTGGGAGGAAGGAGGGCAAAAAGATTAGAGTTTTCCTTCATACAGTACTAAACTTAATCTGGGTGTCCTATCAATGCACACGGTAAGACTTCATCATTATTTGTTCTATTTTTAAGCTTCCACTTAACCTGGCAGATTTACATTTCAAGATTTAAAGAACTTGTTTGAAAGTTTATTTTCACCAGATGCAACCACATCACTTGTATTATTTCTATAGAAATAGGTTAAAACAGATATTGTTGCCTATTAAGTTTTATGTTTAATCCTATACAAAATTTACCACATTAAAATAATTCTGAAGTTAAATAAACTGATTCTCAGCTTCTGTAACTTTTTATCAGGCTCATAGTGGGTATTGTTCCTTTGGCTGATGAGGGTTAGCAAGCCATGTTTCTCTAAGTTTTGAGTTTAAGCAAGTTCACCATAAGCCTGTGTGTCTGAAAGTGGCTGAGAGTAATGGCTGCTTCATCTGTGTTAGTTTTAGTTATATTTCAGTTCCCAAGCTCCATGATATTTCAAATATTAGTCCTTCTTTTCAAGGCTATTTCTTGTTTGGTGCCAGAAAATGAGCGTAAAAAGGAGGAAGAATTCCTCTGTCACTTTTTTTCCATGGAGATATTTTTATCATATTTCTTCTGACCCACAACCAGGAGATACTACCTCTTCATAGTGATGTGAGTGCAAATTCAGAGTATGACCTGTGAGTGAAGCAGGCAGTGTAACAGGAGCTGCTGGAGTCAGCCATGGGTAGGAAGTGCTCAAGGTCGGCAAAGGACTTGGCAAGATGTGATAAAGCTTGCCAGCACCAAAGAACAAGAACTTTGTGAAAATAGTGCAATGAACATAATAGGCCTGAAGATGTTTCACCTTATAGTAGACTAAAAAGGAGTGAGTAAAAAAATTATTTCTGGTTGGCCTAATTTAGGAACTTTTCTTCCTCCCAGTATTTCCTATGTTATGATGGCACTGCCTGTTAGATTAAAGTATGAAACCCCATTAACTGCTACTTAGCCCGAATACTACCAATACATTTTGAAGAGTTAATGTGAAAATTTAATTTAATATTTTATTCTCTATTTTTTTAAACAGGAATTAAATGGGAACCTGATGAGAATGGAGTCATTGCATTTGACTGCAGAAACAGAAAGTGGTAGGCAATTGATGACTGCCAGTGTTTAAGAAATTTGAAATTATGAAAAGTTCAGTATTTGAAAGAAGTTTTGTCTTTCATCTCAGGTACATCCAGGCAGCAACTTCTCCAAAAGATGTGGTAATTTTAGTGGATGTCAGTGGCAGTATGAAAGGGCTTCGCTTGACTATTGCAAAACAGACAGTCTCATCTATTTTGGATACCCTTGGAGATGATGACTTCTTCAATATAATTGCTGTGAGTGTCTCAGGATTTATTTTTTTTTTTTACTATTTTTCTTCCATCATTTCTTGCTACCTGTCATGTTTTACTTCACACAAGCCACTTGAAAAATGGTGCAGACAGGTGATGGATGACATCTGAACTCACTGGGCAGACGTATCTTTTTCAGTGTGAGATTCTTTAAGTGTCAGGGATTTTGGAAATGTTTGTCTGTGACTTGCAGTTTGAAACCCCTTAAAGTAGTCTTCAGTCTGGGGTAGCAAAGAATAGTTATATATATATGTATATTTTAGTTTCCTTGAACTTTGTATATTACCTTAACTTTTAACTTCGGGGTGTGTTTACCTTCCCCCCTGCTTTTCCCTCTCAGCTTTTGCAATACAGTGCAATATGCAAAATGGGTAAAATGTAAGAATAAGTGGATTCAGATTCTAGCTTTTGCTAAGGCTTGTATGGCATGATTAAATGCCAGCATAACTCCTCAATGTTCATGTTCTGGTCTGAAATGTATGGATGTGTGCGTTGTGTAGAGGAGTTGCTGGTGTTTACTAACAGTGAGAAATCAGATCCTCAGTAGCTGCCTTTGTGTATGGCAGTGAGTTTTCCATGGTACAGGTACAAGTGTTAAAGCTATGACAGAAGGCTGGTTTTACTGTATTTAAGAGGAATGGGAATAATCTTGTGGGTGTGGATGGCTTCAACAAATCCATCATCAGAACTATGATTTGCAGGGGAGGGAAGGGAGGAGGAATTGGTTATATTATTTTTCTTTTGCTGATATTCTCTTGCTAATACTTTATAAATAATTGGTTTTCTCCAAAGTGTAAATGTCTCCAACTTCTTGAATATAAGGAAGATTTTGGCCTTTTTTTTTTTTTTTAAATTTTATTTTTTTGCTACAAGGGAAGTGTCCTTTTTGTGCTAAATTAAATTAACCCAGAGACACAAGTGTAATTCATTGAGATTGTATATAAAATGAAGAATATGTGCATGAAGTATATGTACATATACTGTATTTTTAATGTATAGCAAGCAGTTCAGACTATCTTTCATATTAATCTCTTTGCATGATAATTGCATAATTAGCAGAAACTCATGCTGTATAAAGATATATTACATAGTTTATAAAGGAAAAAGATTTACTGTCCTTTAAAAAATGTGATTAGCTGTAATCTAAATAACTTCTGTAAGTTGAAAGAATGTTTCAACTAGAGTAATTACTGTGATGCCTGACCAGCCATTTTTTGGTGCATAATCGCTATTTATCAGTAGTTGTAACAGTTGCTGTGAATTATGTAGGAAGAAAAAAAAAAAGAGAAGCTGTTTTTTTAAGTGAAAATTTTACTGTGGGAAAATCAAAAGGCTCATCTATAACCAAAAAAAAACCAAACCCAAACCAAAAAAAAAGAAAACAAACAACAATAAAAAAAAAACAAAACAAAACAAAACCAAAAAACCCCATAGCTTGAATCTGAACAGATGATTTTGCCTAAGTAGTACAGCGGAAATACTTTTTAAAAAAGCATGTATGAAAACGCTAATCATCGCTTTTTCCAATTGAAAGTTTATTTGAGAATGAACTGAGCTGTGTGTAAAACATCATGAAGTCACAGAATTTTTTACTTAACTTATTGTCAAATAACACAAGCTTCTGATCACTGAATTTGTGTTGAGAAAAGGAATCACCCACCTGAGCCTTTCCTCCCAGTTGCCCAGGCTGAAATTGTTCCAACACCTCCCTGGGGCCAGTCCCAGCACCTTCACTGCCCTTCCAGTCTCCCTGTCAGGGTGAAGTGCAGGAGCTCCCAAGGCAGCTGAACCAAGGGTTGGTTTCCAGCAGCAGCTCTGTCTTTGCAGCTTCTCCCTGTCCCTCCTGGCTGGGCCTTCCCTGCTCCTTGTTGTCCCCTTCAGCTGGGTCACCCATGGCCACAGACCCTCAGGGGTGTCCCCAGCCCAGCCTGGCTCCCTCAGTGGTGTTCTCCCCCTGGTGTGGGTCACCCACAGCCACCGGTGTCCAGCAGCAAACCCCTTTCACCATGACATTGTCTCAGCTGTGTCCCAGATATTTCCAGCTGCTGATGGCTCTTTCCAGGCACTACAGCCCCGAGCCTGCTGTGCCTCCATTTGGGCACCTTGCAGTGTTTCCAGCCACAGCTGGTGCTGACAGGAACTGGCTGTGAGGGCACAGGGCACTTTGTGGCCCTCTCCCAAACTGTAGTCCTCCTGCAGTGCTTGGCTAGTATCAGAAATTGTGAATATTTAGAAAGAAACCTAATTACTGCACTAATTACATCATTTGTCTGAGGTAATTTTTTCCTCTGTAGGTTCTCTCCTCTCTAGAACTTCTTTTAGGACTACTATGTGTGTGTTTGTTTAAATAAGTAGAAATAGTGATGGAGAATGTGTTTTTAGCTTACCAGCTCAGCTGTTTAATTTCATTAGGACGTTGATGTGCTGAAGGTATTCATTGCATTGAAAGAGGTACCACAGAAATACAGAGGGAACAAGGAGAGCACGAGAGTGGTGGCAAGGGGTTAAGGTGCAGTCCTGTTGCCTTGGGGTTCTGCAGGAAGAGTTTATAGGGAGTTGTTTTGTACTAAGTCATGGAATCATGGAATATGCTGGGTTAGAAGGGATCCATCAGCATCCTCAAATCCAGCTCCTGGCCCTGCACAGGACACCCCAAGAATCCCACCAGGTGCCTGGGAGCATTGTCCAAACTATTCCTTGAACTCTGGCAGGCTTGGTGCTGCGACCACTCCCCTGGGGAGCCTGTTGCACTCTTCAAGCACCCTCTGGTTCAAAAATCTTCTGGTATATAATCTAAACCTCCCCTGACTCAGCTTCCTCTTGCTGTCTCACAAGGCAAAAACAGTGTAAACAAACAAAAAAAATTGTTTGCTTGAAAATGGAACAAACTAGCTAGAGAGACCCGTGCTACGGAGAAGTGAGTGGGCAGTTCAGGGTTTTCACACACAGTCAGGAATGGCACAGGTAGGCTGGGGCTGAACCATGAACTGCTTTCAAAATGTGGTGTGTGAAAGACATAGCGAGGGGACACAGCAAAGCCAGTCCCTGTGATTTGTGTGATCTGCAGAAATTGCTTCTCAAGTATTGCTTTGACCAAGTGCCAGCAGGGCACATGAAATTTGTCAAGAACAGAGATGTTTTCAGTGATCAAAACATGAGACAACAAAGCCCACACAAGAGGCTGCTTGATGTGAAAGCACTGAAACCACCATACAGCTTTTATCTACAGACACATGTTTGAGTGAGATTACCTCTTACTCTTTGTAATTCAGGCACAGCCTGCTGATGTGACAGCAGTTTCATTTGAAGGTAAGATACGTATCTGTCAGTCCAAGAAATGCCCTCGGTACCAGCAGATTGCCTCTGTCTCCAGAGCTGTCCAGATGTGCAGTGTGTGCAAAAATAGATCTGCTGTGCCCAGGTGGTGGAGACTGAACCTTCAAACAGCACAGGGCTGATCCTTGCTCAGACTGACTGCTCTGAAAGGCCACTCCAAATTGGTGCTCTGTGGGGGCTCCTGGGAATCTGGAAGTCTCAGACAAATGGCCGAGTACCTCCCTCTCTCCCCAGACTAAAATTCAAGGTGGAATAAGAGCTTTATTAGTGTGGGAAATCTGGACAAACAGTGTGTGCTTGCTAGATGAAGCAAAATTTTGAACTTGAATGACTGTGACTGTCAGGATGGCTTTATTATGCACAGCAATTAACAGAATGAATATTTGTATGTATTTCTGTAGATCTATATATCTATAGATAAAAATGTATAGATATCAGAAAGCAAAAAGACTGCAGGTCTTTCCAGAGAATAAGCATAAAAGGATAATGTTATAGATCATTTTAGCTTTCATGGGTAGGTTGTTGCAATATCCATCTGAAATTGATGGACTAGATGATTGAATTGCAAAAAGAAATTACTGAAATACAAGAGTGAATTTGTGCTGCCTGTGTTAAAATTTAAGGTCAGTTCACTGGTGACTGAACAGAGATATCTGCAACAACAAGAGAAAAGGCATATTTTTCCAATTCACTTTGAAGTATAATTCCAAGTCAAGCATTAAATTAACAATATTATCATAAAACGAGCACTAATTTTGCCAAATGCTGAATTTTTAAAAAATGCTTTTATACAAAATCTACAATGAATTAGCAAAATATTAACTGAGCCAAGAATGTTAAATTAATTTTACTGCTTTAGACACACCCTTTTAGCAAAATTGATTAGAATAAAAGTATTTTTAATTCACAGCACGGTAGTATAGCTCCCAGTATTAATATGTAGAATTTCCCAATATAAATAATGGGGGGTTTTAATTTTTTTTCATTATTTTTTTTATTCCTACAGAATAGACCATGGATAAATTTACTTTTCAGCCTGTCTGAATAATCAGATTCTGTAGAGCTGATGTGTGAGCAGGCTGACAAAGAGAGGCAGCCAAAATAAACCTCCATATGAAGTCTCCAAGCAGTGGGCTGTGCTTGTGTACCACTTTTTCAGCCCAGTAAACTATGGAAACACCAATTCCTTTGGTTCCTTTTCTGGATTGGCTTCTTAGGCTGGGCTGAATTTGATACCTGAATATGCTTTAGTATAATGTGAAATATTTTATCTGTATATTGTTGCACAACTAAATGGGAACTTAATTTATTTCTGTGGACTTTGTGCCAGGCAGTTTAAATGTGACAGAGAAGAAATCTGGAAAATGCTAAGGAAAATGTATCCTACTTGTGTAGGTGTGCTAAAACCATATATATCTCATTTTCAGAATATGAATAGTATCTTATTATAGAATGTAGGCTAACAGCTCTCTAAATAACTCTGTGGTTTCTCTTAGTCCACATTTTAGCCCACTTCCATTTTTATGCCTATTGTGCAAAGAAACAAGAGGAGGGACAAAATAATGTGAAGTAATAAGACAGATAAGTATAACTGTGTAAATAAAATAATAAATATTAGTGTAATTACATGTTTAACTTCCAAGAGTAAACTGGGGTTTTTGAAGAAGAGCTCAGAAAGGAAGGGAATTAATTTTTACCTCCCTCCCCTCAACAACACAGGCTATTCCCAGCTATTATGCAGGTATCAGCTCTCCCAGCTACTGCTGTCACTACTGTCACATGCAAAGATGTCACATGGAGGAATGGGACATGTAACACTGGGAAATGTGAGAAAACAGCGTAATGCAAGAATTTGAAAAGCCACATGCAGGCTTTCACTGAGCTAAATTAACAAAACATCTATACCAGGCATTGCTAGTGAAGGCAGCAGTTGTTAATCAGATCAGAAAGTTATTTCACTAAATACGAAATTTTAAATGTCAGAAGAAATGCAAGACTAAGTCCAAATTACTGATGAATTAGTGGGGAGGTGGAGGAGGGGAGAACTTCTTCACTTTTTGCACTTTAAAGATTTGGCACAGTTGAAAGAAAGGCATCACCAACATTACTGTAAAACACCCTATGACAAAAGGCAAAGAAATCAAATATATGCTATAGTACAAGTTAGATGTTTCACTAGAAAGTTACAGTTGTACTAAGGATCTTATCAAGTGGATATACAAGTTTAAGTAGCAAATGCTGCTTGACCGCTTTCACATGTTACATCAGAATTCCAGTTTTTGTGGATTTAGGCAGATGCTCATTTGGGAATTTCATTAGGAACTGAAATAATTCTATTCAGTGAATTTTCCATTAGTTTATATTTGAGATTTAAAAAAAATTATTAGAAAGTGTATCCAATTAGTAAAGAGATAAAAATTAAAATAGGTCATTAAAATGCACCCTTGCAAGAATTCAAACCATGAGAATCTTCTACACCTTTTTATATATAGATTTTTCTTACTGTGCTTTCATTTTTATCTCTACAATAGGTACACAACACAGAGAACACTTCCAAGTTTTGCTTGTTATCTTAGAACACCATTACAAAATATATTCCTTTTCACAGATTGGTACCATCCAGCTGCTTCTGTCATGTACGCTACATTGCTAAACATATTTTTTGGTAGTAATAATCTCAAGGTGAATTAGATGCCACAGCTGGAGATAGTGACACAATTTGGGTTTCAGAAGGACCAATATCTACATTTTCTATGCAATTGTGTTCTCTGTGTGAGAATGTAAACTTTTAATTACTCTTTTGTGAAGCAGGCTGCTTCTCTGAAAGGGAGCTGTGAAGGGACTTGCAGCACATCCTCTCTGAAAGCGTGAACATCCTGTATCCTGCACAGCACTGAAAGCTTTGTGGGAAACTACTGGGAATCTCTCTGGGTTGTGGTGCAACTGCACTCTGTGAATAGCCTGATGGCATGAGTTACTCAAAATAGTAGTTAAATATTAGAAATTGAGTGAACAGAAATTACAACTATTTAGGTGCAAGGCCTGATAGAGTAGGAAGTGGTTTCATTTATTTGCTGATAGTTATAGACCTAAAAAAGAAAAAAAAAAGAAAAAAAAAAAAGTGGTGTTACTACAACATTAGGAAACCTTGAATTTACTTATGTGCAGATGTTGGAGCCTTCAGCATCTTATTGCATGTTGGCCAGTTGCAGACGCTGTGCCTGGTATGATATAAAGATAAATATGTATGCTCTTGTAGTTTCCGATGGCAGCTACAGAGATAAAATTAAGAAGCTTAACTGGAAAATACCTTAATTAAAGAACATTTGAGAAAAACCTGTGTATGACCAGAAAAAAAACTTGGGAGTAGGGGCTGATGTACCAGAGTCTGTCACAGATTTTCAGTATTTTGTTTTTCCAACAGAATGGAGTATGGTCTTGACTTTGGACTATAATAGGAGATGCTGTGTAGATTTGGCATTATTATTTTGCAGTGATTCTCAGGAGATAGATTGAAAGTGGTCTGAAGAGAGAAACTACAGGGGAAAGTACATCATTTATCAGATCAATAAACTCTTATAAAGCTGAGATGCATGTGGGACACTCTCAGTGACTCTAAACTGCTCTAGAAGCCTTTGCCTTGTACTTTGTATTAACTATGGAACAATAGAAAAGTCCAGACACTCTCATACATTGGAATAACATTGATGGCAATAAAACAATTAGGGAAGCATGCAAATCTGCTGCAGAAATGATGTGTATATATCTTTCAAATATTTTTTCTTGTTTCTATATACCCACTCCCTATGCTGATGCCGATATAAATGATCTGTATATCCAATAATAGCAAGTTACTCTGGGTTTATATTCCCTTATAGCTGAGGACTGAGTCTGGCACAGTGCCTTCATGCAGTTCAAATTAAATACCCTTCCCTACGCAAGAGTAATTATGTGGTGATGAATGTGGTGAGTAGTGAGTGCACTGCTGGAATGAATGGTGACGACAGGTGTCCAAAGTGGATCGGGTTTCAGGGGTCTGTGTGTAGAGAGAGGAGTGGTGTTAAACTGAAGGGAGCAGAGCAAATTTGGAGCTACAGGCAAAGAGAGACAGTGAGAATTCACAGTGACAGAGATCCCTGTCTAAGCAGCTTTTTGTTATGAGTCATTTATTGGAGAGGTTTCTTTGTTCCCACTGAGGTGGAGGAAGAAGGGAGTAAATGCTTACATTAATCTAATGAAATGTTTTCCCTGATTGTTTTTGTGTTGTTTACTGTGGATGTTCTGAGTCACTTAACCCTTTATGAAAGGATGAAACCACCTAAAGCCTAGATGCAAAGTCCTTACAGTTTGATCTGTGAAAACTCATGAAGTTATCTGCTTCTAAAGAGGGAAGGAATTCAGTTAAGGCTCTATCTGGAAAACTGTTTGTTGAAGGTACTTCTTTATTAATTTGACCTGTGCCCAAAGCTTTAAAACAAGTCCAAATTTCAAATTTCAATCAACCATTACAAGTTCTACAGAGTGCAGATGAGATTTCATTTTTTTAATGCTTAGGATGTAGGACTTCTGAATGTAGGACTAGGCTGTCTAACTTACCTACACCTTGTGAGTGAGAAAAACAGATAATTCCTTCAAGATCTGTCATATATTCATGACTTTGTGTATAACAAGCCACTCTGCTTGACTAAAATTTTGAAAATTGTTGGTCATTGATAGGAATGATTCAATTTGCAGATTTTTTGGTGTAGTTGTTCCAGTACTAACCTTTTAAAATGTTAGACAGTGCCACAAATATGTTTCAGGACTTTTCTTATATATAGGAAAGAATTGTGAGTTCAGTTTGTGATGTATCAAACATGATCTCTTAATATTATCCATATTTCATTTTGAGGGATATTTTTGCAAGGGTATATAGTACCCTTAAGTCCACCTGAGTTTTGGCATCCATTCAATGCTCCTTTAGAAGTATAAACCTCTGAAAAATTAAGAATCATGTAAAAGGAAAAGAAATACCACAGCCAGTTTTTAGAAATGAACAAAATCCTTTTGTTCTTGCTTTCTGTGCGTATTTCATTTGTTGTAGTTCTAAGTCATTTAATTGACTTGTATCTTCCAAGCTTTTAATTAAATTTTTCATCATACTTTGTATTTCCCTCTGTAGTATAATGAAGAACTTCACTATGTAGAGCCATGCCTGAATGGAACATTAGTTCAAGCAGACAGAGCCAACAAAGAGGTAAGGAATGAAAGTAACAAAACAGTGGAGAGCTGGGATGCAGTGGGTGACAATGTGCTATAATGATCTTTTCCTAGTACAATCCATTCCATTATTAAAATTTATTAATCATTCTACTCATACCATTTCAAAGGAGTTTTATATGACTCCATAGAAAGAAAGAAATATTCTTCTCGTCAATTGGGTTGAATAAACTTAATGGAAAATACTGTTAATAAAGTTTTGTAATTACTTTAAGTAAAATATTTCAACCGCTTTAAATTGAACTATCATTCTGTTGACAAAAATTACTGAGGAAGAGATTGCATTCTTAACTCAAAGTAACATTAAAGTTGAAGCAAAATCTCTAAATAAATGTAATACTATAAGAATAAAAGAATTTAACATTCCAAACAGATCTGTCAATGCAATAATGTACTCATTCAAGAGTGTTCTGTGAAAATGATCAGCTTAGTTTCGTCCTGCTAGAATTTTTTAGGAAAAAAATACCATTATGGTGACTACAGTGCAAATTTTATTTGAAAAGAGATTGCAGTATGAATCTGTAGCTTGAAGTTTAGTTTATTGCCTGACAATTTTCTGCAGTGGTTCTGTGCAGGCACATTTTGGAGCTGAGATATGATTTTTTATGCCATGTGAAATTATGAAATAAGATGGTTGAAGCTTCTTCCTTGCTAAGGCTTCCTCTCTTCTTAAAGTGTTTTGTCCATCTGTCCTGACTCTTGCCTATGGCTGGAGAGGGCAGCAGTCATATGTCTTTCTTTAAGTAGTTTCTACTTTCACTAAAAGAAAGTAAATGGGAAAGTTTCAGCTCAGCACTGAATTCTGCTCAACACCCAACGTACTCATTCATTTGTGCTCTCCTTGTCACTGATCTGTCACAGGAAGCACCTGAAAACACCCTTTGAAGTGTGTCAGTGCTGGGTCTTTATATGTTTACCAAGACAAAATAATTTTTGATGTTGTTATGCTGATTTTTACTCTATTGTATTACTCCCAAGAATTCTTTGCATTTTATCTGTGTCCTACAGAAATTAGGGCTTCTTCTTTTTATATATTTGATATTTACTGCTGTAGGTATCTAAATATCATTTGGTTGCTATGTGGGCATGCATTGTTTCTAATACTTTAATATTGAAGTCCCTTATTTGTGAATTGTGATGCAGCTTTCTAAACAAGCACTTTATTGTGGGTGCATCAAATGAGCCACATGAAATCTGTGCAAGTTCTAGATGTAGACCTAAAGATTCAAAACTATTGCCCAGATGTCCTGTCTGGAATGAATCCTACAGTTAATCTTTCTGTCACTCTGCAACTGATCAAAATGAAAATTACCCCACACCCATATGTTACTTAATGTCAGATTTATTTTAATTTATTTGATCAAAAAGTTTTTATGCCACCCAGATGATGCTCAGATTTTACAAACAAAGCTCAGTTTTTCAAAACAACTAAGTAATAGTTCATATTTCATTTTTTAGACTAAAATAATAATTGATAAAATTTCTGGTTAGTGAATTTATTTATTTATTTACAAAATAGCTTTGTCCTTTGTCTATAAACATATATATGCAAGGTTTGGAGGAGTAATTAAATATTACCTTTTTCTAGTTGATTATTTTTGTGAGGTAGTTCATGTTCTTTGAAAGGCCAGAACCAGAGTTAAAACCTGAGATAGGTAGCATGTAATGGTTTGGTGCATTTTTATATACCATGACTTTGCCAATCATAATTTCTTTCTTTATGTGAGCTTATATATTCTTATATCATTTTTCTAGACACTGTAATGAAGTTAAAAATTTATTTGCCTAAACACTAGAAGGCACAAAAGTTCCATTGTCCCCAGTATAGCTCAGAGTACAGAGTAAAGATTGTCCAAGGAGTTAGACAGCCAGTTAATCCTACACAAGTAATTCAGTTATCATGCTCCTGAACCCAGTTATAAAACAGCTTTCTGAAATATCTGATACTGTTGTAAGATGTGATACTGTGTGATTTGATTGTACTGACACAGCAAATTTACCTGGGGGCCTCATCAAAAACTCACTGAATTAACTGGAAAAGTTTCTCTTGAATCCATAGCTCTTTGGTCAGGCCCAGAGAAAAAAAGATGTTCTAAAATGTTGTTCATGAGTACATTCCAAAACTGGTCCAGACCTATCAGAGTCTTTAGCCGTGTTTTGAAATTCATCAAAAGTATCCAACTGTTTGGGTTATAACTTTTATTTCTGTGAGTTTCACAGATAGACCAGATGACTCCTGTAGTTTTTTTCTTTTTTGTGTAATTGCCATTGGTCCATTGTAATATCAGACAAAAAGTAGATAAAATTACACTTTCTCAAGCAGTTTTATGAGGTAAATACTCCTTTGCAAGTTCACTGGTAATAATATTAACTCTTTCTTATGTTTATTAAATGGTAAAAAAAACCCAAGAAGAAAATCAAGACAATCACTGTGTTTTGTAGCTTTTCCAAGCAGTCATTATCAGTGTGTGACCATGTTTCTGTACTGGCAAAGTAGAGCAAGAGATTGGCAGGCAATGTTTTGCTGTAATCTATTGTTTCAGTTGACATGTGTCTACTTGTGCCTGATTTGTTTTGAATTCCAACCTAGGTCTGAAAATGTAGTTATATATTTGGTTCAGAACTTTCTATCCTTCATTTTTATGTCAAATATTCTTCTCAATTGAATTGGTACAAGGATGATCACATCTGTTACTAACAGTACAAACTTTACTAGCACCAAAACAAATACAAATATTTTTAAAAAGTTAGAACACTTTTTCTTTAGCTGACAAATACCTATTCTCAAATGATAACTTTAAATAAAAACAATTAAATTTTGCTGTAGTGGTATTTCATATTGCTATAATTTCCTTTTAAGTGGAAAGAGGAGATGTATGATGCTGATGATTGCAAGGACTAAATTTTTAACAGTTCACTCTACCATTCTTTTCCGGTGCTATTAATAGTCCTGACCTTTCTTAAGACACATATCACTTAATGCAGCACTGTGGCTGGAAACCTGCATGGAACCAAATAGTTTTACCAAACTATTAACTTATGCTGAATAAACTTGAATTTCTACCATTTTGGCATTATATTTCTCTCTGTCTCTCTCTGTCTCTCTCTGTCTCTCTCTCTCTCTCCACCCCCAATAATACATGAGTTTCAATATAAAAAATACCCATTAAATGATCCTTAAGGAAAAAAAATCCCTCCTGTGACATGCATGGATGCACACCCCGTTCTTGTTAACTGTATCTTGCTAGGTTCATCTGACATCACTTCTACCAAATACAGAGAGTTCTTAGGAGCAGAGATAAGAAATTACTCTGAGATGTTTGGAGCTTTTAATCTCACAGGGAAAGCAGCTGTCTCAATAACTCCAAATAAAAATTGCTCTCACAGGATCAGTACTCCAGTTTGTATTTGTCTTGAAATTATTTATTGAAGAACTACTTTGCTGTCTTTCTGCAAGGCTCACAGGTTTTCAAGTGGAATCCTTCCACTCCGAGGATGTCACTTAAGCGTGCTGAATGGCGTTCTTTGAATTGTGTATAATCTCTCGACTTTAACAAAACAAAGAAACAGAATCTAGAAGAATAGCTGTCCTTCTCACTGGCACTTCATTTGCCCTACAGCTAAAGGGCAAACCAGCAAAATAAATAGGGTTAAATTATAATAATTTGAGGCAGCCAGGCCAGGGCTGGGTGTGGGGAGAGACCAAGTCCTCCTTTTTAGGGAATCACAGAGTTACACAGAATCACTGGGTTGGAAGAGACCTCCAGGATCATCAAGGCAAACCCAACCCTAACTTCAACTAAACCATGGCACCAAGTGCCACATCCAGTCGTTTCTTAAGCACATCAAGAGATGGTGAATCCACCATCTCCCCAGGCAGACCATTCCAATACTTTATTACCCTTTCTGT
>VZSR01000223.1:6748605-6825783 GCA_013398615.1 Brachypodius melanocephalos
AATGCAGGACTCAGCACTTGGACTTATTAAACTTCATCCTATAGGATTCTGCCCATCCATCCAATCATTCCAGGTCTCTCTGCAGAGCCCCCTTACCTTTGACACACACTCCTAGCTGAGTGTAATCTGCAAATTTACTAATGAAAGACTCAATACCCTTGTCCATGTCATCAGTGAAAATGGGAGAGCCAAGTGTGATGTTTGATCCTGTGCAGGGGCTCTGCGGTGCCAGCAGAGTCAGCCCTGCTCATCCCAAGCCCTTGCCCAGCCACAGCCTTGGCTTTTCAAAAGTTCAGGCATGGGGGGATCCTGAGTTTGCCTCCTGCCGCTGGCAGCACCTTTTCTGTTCCCTGCATTGCCTGTGTAGGTAAAGTGAGACCTGGGAGCCTTTTCAGGGAATAGAAGGATTTTTTTGTAGGCTACAGGAAACAGCTTCAGCCTCAGGGCTTATTGCAGCCTGAGAAATGAGTGCTTCTTAGTGGTGTTGGTGCTGAATATTCAGTGGGATTATGGGTAGCAAATAAACATGCTCTTTCACATTCAGGGATGGGTTGCAGGAACTCTTACTCGTAATGTTCAGGGAATGTAACAGGGTTCCACAGAGCCAGACTTTCAGAAAATTCAATTAGTCTTAGAAAAGGAAAAAAACCCCACCAGCTGTCTGGTTTATACATTTTCTCATTGAAACACTGTCACTCTTGATCCCCTCCCACCTATTCTCTTTTTGGGACAGGAACTGTATTGTAGACACAGTGTTAATTCCACACATTGGCTCTAGAACATGTATCGTTATTTTCTGGACCACAGTAGTAAGAGAACTACTTACCTGAAAAAAAAAATCCACTCTCATTAAAGTATGGAAAACCATTTAGATTATTGTAGCTCTCTTATATCTTATATGTCACTCTGTGGCGACACTCTCCCTTTAATAATGTATTTTATTTTCCTGTTGCAAGCACCAGGAAAGATATTACAAAGCCAACTTCAGTTCCATCCCTCTCCTTTCATTTTTCTCTGTCTTTTAAGTAAGAACATATAGCTGATATTAGACTAAAATCTGTACAAATTGCACAAAGTGGAAGGAAGCTGCATTTCTCCTTGAATAGCATCCCAGTTATTATTGATAAAGCATTCTTTTCCTCTAGAATATGCAGTCTTTATTCCATTTGCATCTTTACTTAAATTAAGAGTTAAGATTCAGCTGGAATATCTGAACTGAACTCACTTCTCACAGCTATGTTAGTGAGGGGTGAAAAGTTAGACACCTCAATTTATGTGATAACGGAACTCAAGTTAGCCAAAGATTCTTGATTCTGCATCATTTTATTAAGAGAGTAATCAGACAAAAAAGAAAATACAGCATGAGTACTTTTACCTCTGCAATGTTCAGCCTTGCTAAGTGAATGTTTTGAAGATTGGTACAGATTTCATAGTGATTAGTGTAGCAAAAGCAGGAATGTTTTTTGAGCAAGACTAACCCCTAACAAGTTAGGGGTTACTTGATCAAGACCACTCCTTTGTTAAAGCATTAATAAATGTCTGGTGTATTACAGCAGATTTTTGAGGGAACCAAATACATTTAGTATGATTAAGCATTTTAACATTTAACACATCCATACATTTTTGTGATGGGAAAGGAACAAAGGTTGGAGAAAACACGTTTTCAGCCCCGACTCTTCAGCATGTAATGTGCTTTTCTTTAAGAAAGTGTGAAGATGCTTTGAAAGAAGCAATGGTTCTAAGCATCTAAACCTCTTCCCTGCCAGCTTAAAGAACAGCCAAGGAATGCAGACTTGAGTTGTAAATCTTTGTTTAACTTTAGGGGTTTTTTTTACTGCTAGAAACAACCTACAAGGAGGAGATGCTAGTATAATTTGTATAATCTGTTTAGAAACTTTTCCAGGTTTTGAGCAAGTTGTTCTATTACTTTTCTACAAAACTGTTGTTTCTATAAGTGCTCGTTGTGTGTAGCTTTCAGAGCAATGAAGATCTAATTGAACCTTGAATTTCTGTCAGGTACACTTCAGAAAGCATTCTTCTTTTCAAAAACCTTATTGAATGGAGTTTGCTTGGTGTATTTGTAAAAGACAAAGTTACAGCTTCAGATATGACAGTGATGTGAGTGGTGTTAATATATGTGCCACTGGTTTTCCTAAGATACATGTAGGCATCTCAGTACTAGAATTCTTCTAAGATAGAGTGTTTCAACTTTCATTTCACAATAGGAGAACACAGTAATTTGTTTTTGGAATAATTATAATGTCAGGTGATATGGCAGGTGTCACTGTGTCTAAAAGTTTTCACAGCCTAGCAATTGTCATAGTTTTTTGTGTTGGCACATAGCTACAGTGAAGTTGAGTTTAGATATGTGGATATTGTAAGCTATCCCTAATTTGCAGAACTTGATTTAAGTTTCGTTTATCACAAAAAGTAAATCTGTAATTACATTGAGTACCATAACTGAGGTTGAAATTAATCTGTGATCCTAAATGTGGTTTAGTAATATAAAATATGCAAGGTATATTTGAATTTTGCCAGACTATTTTATAATTTGGCATTAGTGTTAAACAGCTGCTACCTTGAAGTGTATCAATTTGCTATACACAAATTTAAAAAAGAGTGGGAAATAGTTCAGACACTATTCTGTCACCGTCTGCACTTTCTCCACAAATTACAAACATGTGGAACTGCCTATTTTAACTCTAGTTTTCTTGGGCCAAGAGGTTTTCATCTTTGAGAAACTCCATGTTACAATTTACCTACCCCAAAGGAATTGGATGACAATCTGATTTAATGTAACTTCAGATTTAAAGTAACAATATTACAATATACATTCCTCTTTTATATGTTTTTTTAATGTACTATATATGGGTTGAGGACATTTCTCTGTAAATGTTTCCAGATGAAATATATCATCTTCTAGATGCACAGATAGGCACAGTAACTCCAAACTAAATCAAGAACTCACCCCAGCGTAAATTCAAATGACAGAAATAGACAGATGTAATGTATAACTTCCAAAAAGCTTTTATTTTTCTATGCAATTACCAGAAATTAAATAACCAGAAGACTGATTCAGCAAAGAAGCTGAGTGAAATTGCCAATAAGAGGTTGGTAAATACAAATTTTGCATATTGAATTTTATTCAAACAAATTACTTTTGCATATTTATCTATCCATCTCTGACAGATCTCAAAAAAAATCCACTGTATTACTTAGTTGTTAAAAACCCCAAAATTGTAAAGTCTCACCAAAGCTTACTCTTATTTTAAAACTGTCAAACTGTTATAGACCCTCAAAACTTTCGGTAACCACCGACCACTGAAATTTGGTCTGATGTTTTCTATTGCAGTAACTAATTTACTTAAGAAGTTGGTTTTAGTCTGAGTATATTGAATTTTGAGCTCTTCATCCAGCATTGTTTTTTTATGATTATTTTTTCCAAGAAAAGCCCCCTTCTTTTCCAATACAACGTGTTAGGAAGCAGAAGGGGTTAGATAGTCATGATAAGGTAACAGTAATTGCTCTGACAAAGGATTTGGAATGGGGTGATGCCTAAATGCATTTTACACATGTGCTGCACATTCATCTGTTAGTACATGTGGGTAAACCTCCCTGTGACACACAAGTGAACATCACTCTCCCACCTCACACAGGCCTTCTGATTGGTCTTTTTTCTCTCCTGTTTATGTGCTGATGCAGTCCATCTTCACAAATCTGATAAATCTTTGCCAAGCATGTCCCAGGACCCTTTGGAGTTACAGCATGTGTGGATAGGCGTGGGAAGTAACTGTAGAAGTCGCAAAGACTTGCAGTAAAGCTGACAAGGAAACCTGGAGGAATGTTGAACCCATTAATGATGCTTTTGTGTAGAAAGCTCAATCTTGTCAGATAGTTAATAGCAAATACGCTTTTCCAGTGAAACTGTATAACTGCTATGCATATATTGGTTGTGAACTGTTCCTTTTTGGAATCAGTGGGAAATGCAATATTCATTGGCTTGAATCCATGGTCCTGTACCCAGTCTAATTTGGGTATTCCTACTCAGTGGTACCTTATTTTTGGTAGACATAAGTAGGCTCTAATAAAACATTTGTACAAGGTACTGGGACTCTTGTGCAGCATTTTTGCTTAAAAAGAATGACATCAAAACTGGTGGTTGTGATAAAAATTAAACACAATTAACTAATTCAGAAGCCCTAAAATAATAAAAATAATTTAAAAAATGCATTCTTTTTTCCTAGATAAGTGGGAAGAATAGAGATGGGGACTTGATTTGGTCAGTTTATGAGAACAAACTTGCTATTAGTTTCCTTCTGTTTTGTTAGTGTCAGAGAGAGATGATAGAAAGGGAAACAGGTTTCCAGGGCTTCCAGGAGAGGAATCTGCTATAAACCATAGCAAGCTCAACTTCTTGAGTGATGTCTCTGTGTGTGAGGCTTTACGTGGCATTCTCATGTTAAAATGCATTAAAGCAGCCTGTGAGGTCTTGTATTCTTAGTGCCAGTTAAAAGGTGAGCCAAGCTCACTGTTGTGACAAGCTTTGTCATGCTGGGCAAAAAAGCCATTGACATAATTCTGCAAAATTTGCTACAGTAAATGTGAATGTTGGGCATTTGGGATTGCCTCAGCTGGCATCTTCTGTGATTTTTTGTGTGTGTCTGAGATGGGCTGATTGTCCCAGCTCTTACTTGGAACTGGAGAATTGGAACTCAGTTCTCTGTGTTCATGTATCATTACCTGCTTTCAGATGTGTTTGTTTCCTCAGATGTTAAATGAAGATGGCTGTAGTTTGTTCTTTTCCTTTTATTCTTGTTTGGAAGAGATAAAAAACTTTGAAGGTTATGGAGTATTCTTATATTATTTTAATGAAGGCAAAGAATTTCCCTGATGGTTGTGCAGAGACTGGACTCTGTTGTTTGCTTGGAGGGTGACCACTTTCCATTTGCTTCCAGAATATAAAAATTTGTCTTCTTGTGATCACAGATACTACTCAGCTTGCCTAATCTGAATAAACCTTGTGAGGCCATTAGAACAGCCTCTAAGATAAGAGATCAGCAGAAGGAGTTGCCTTGGAATTTCATAAAAATTGCCACTGAATTAGCAAATTATTCTTCAGGTTTTGTATGGGCTGCATAAATCAGTGTCTCATTTTGGCTACAAGTTTGACAGTGTCTGCCAGAAAGGAAAAATTCCGTTTCTGACCTTCACCTCAGAAAATAGTTTTTAAATTGCCTGCAATGATCTGGAATCAGGAAAGGAAAATCAAATTCTTACCTGTATTGAGACTGCCCCCTCTACATCCCTAACTTTGCCTGTGTTCTGAATCATGAAAAGTGCTCTGAATAGGTGGCAACTCTCAAGCACAGATTTACTGAAATATATTGCTTACCTTGAATTATTTGAATTCGTTAGCTCTTAATTCCTAGTAAATCAAATGTAGGAGAGTAAGAAAAGAAGTAACAAAAATACAAGGTGCTATCATATTTTGAGACACAGTTTTACCTAATCCCTGAAGAATGAAAATTTAGTGTTATCATCTAACCGAGTATGATTTCAAATCCCTACAGTTGTTCATTTAACTGCGAGGCTAGAAAAGGGAATGCACTAGGGTGCACAAAAAAGTGCTTTCAACAACCTCATTACAAGAGAAATTCCAAGTTCAGTCATGATAATTGGTTATGAATTTGTCCTCTTGTTCAGTTATGCCAAAGCCATCTGCAACAGTGGTGTGATTTTAATGTTCTGGGTAATTGTCCCATGACACACAAAATATGAAGGACATTAAAAACCATCCTGGGTTTTTGCTCATTTAAGTTCTGGAATACGACATCCTGGCTTACCTGCACATGTGGATTTGTATCCTCATTCTCTTCAGCTCGTGTCTTTCAGACACTTCTGGGCGATCACAGACACCTCCCCAGCTGAACCCTTCCGTGCTTCCTCACACAACTTCTGTGGAGCTCTGACCCTGTAATTTTGTAATCAGACATCAATGTCTGATTGTCATAATTGTGTGCCTAATTTGCATTCAGAATTACCAAGATTATGCATGTCAATTTGGTATATGAGTCTACAGTTAGATATTGCACATTCTGGTATTTGCACATGGAAATTAAGAGTACAGTTGTCCAGGAATGTTTGTGCACACAGTTGGGCAGATACCCCAGTCACACAAGGGCTCCAAAATGACAGCAAAAAGAGACTGAGATAAACCAGGTTTTTACTAAAAAGAGCTCCTTAAGCTGTAAAGTTGAAGTATGCTTTTTGACTCATTGAGAACTGGGGACTCCTGCTTTTTGTGATCTGTTTGGTTTCTGAAAGTTACTGAAAGTGGAATTAAGGCGGTTTTTATCTAATTCTGAAATCACATATTCTTTTTCTTTAAACTGATATTGCCATGGTATATGTCTTGCCCTGACATTTTTTCTCTACTAGTTGGGTTGGGTTCTCTACTAGTTTTCTGTTTTCTGTTTTGTACTTCTTTTGTACTTTTCAGCACTTCAAAAAAGCATTGCCTCCCCTGCTATTTCCCACCACACCGGTCTTCATTTTCTTTTTACAAATTAATAGTCTTGTCTTGTGCAGAACACTTTTTAATAAGTCTAATACTAATATTGACACTGATAAACTGCATTTATACTTCAGTGACCTAATGATTAGGATTTACCATCTTTTAGAGCTATGTGTTCTCAAAGCTAAATTTCAGAAAGAATTATTTTTATTAAGTATCAGATTCCAAAAACCTAGAGGGAAAATTACATAAAAATTAGATTATTAGAAATGATATAAAATTACTATACAAAGGGAAAAGAAAATATGAAGATTTATAAATAGAAATACGAACAAAAAACCAAAACAAAATTAGTTGATTGAATAAGTAGCCAAAAATATATCAAAAATGTGATGCTTTTGCCTTATTATTGTATTAACATATCCTTAGTTTAGTGTTACTTAAAGAGTCAAAAAGGATAACCTGGAAATTATTTTGTTAATCCATGTATGTGGTCATTTAAGCCTAAGAAATAGGTCTAAAGTATTCAGAAATCCTTAAAGCATTGACAGGTCTGTTGAAACAACATTCTGACAAATAAAACCTTCTTCGTGTTTCAGCATTTCAGGGAACACCTTGACAAACTTTTTGCAAAAGGAATTGGAATGCTGGACATAGCTTTAAATGAAGCTTTCAACATGCTCAATGAAGTAAGTTCATACTTTTCAGATCCTTTTTCTTTTTCACTTTACTTCTTGTTCTATCTTTTTTCAACTGACTTTATATTTGTGAAAATGTTTTAGAATGTTTCCTAATGTATAATCATGTATTTTGTGGAAAAAATACTCAAGTGTGTTAATTGGCTGGAACATGAAAAAAACCCTCATCTAAACTAAGTGGGAAAATGTCTTTTGATTGAAGGATGTACCTTGGAAATAAGAGCTCAAACCCAAATATTCTCCAAGAAAGTTTGACTTGACAAGTGTGCCTGCCTTTATGCTGTGTGATCCTAGATTAATTAATGGTTCTAATCCCTGTGTATTCATCTTGAAGGGCAATATTGATTGATTCTTTTCCAGGCATAAAATCCTAAAATGAAAAAGGAGTGTCTTCTTCCACCCACTGCTCATGTGTTCAGTTAGACAGTGTGGAACTAATGCCTTCATGTGGTGCATGCCAGAAATGACAATGGGAAAAGGTGCATGAAGTAAAGGAGACTGTAGGCTGCTTTTAGAGGTTTGAGTAACAATTGTGGGCACCAAACAGAGTCTTGGGAACGAGGAAAACAGTGTGAATGCCTCAGTGCAAGAGATGTTCTGTGCTAGTCCTCCAAATCTATGGAAACTGAAAAAAATCATATTGCAGGAAGTGAAGGAGAAGACCTGAAACAAGATCCATTTTGCTTTGGTTTAAAGTCTGTGAGGTAACTAAAGTTACAATGGTGAATGTGGTATACAAATCTCATTAGACAATCTGATATTCTGAGAAGAAAGGGATCTGACATTGCATGTGCTGAATTGTACCCATGATGAGAGATCTGTAAGATCATGATGGACTATGCTACACGTATGTTCAGCTCTCTTCAAGGTGCTCTATTGATTGCTTCTATTTATACTTTAAAAGGTTCAATCCTTCTTGCATATTAACTTCCAGAAATGCCAGTATAAAAATCTTTTCCATTTTATGCAGACATATCTGCAAAGTCTCTGGGAGATTCAATTAAGCAGCCTAGTCCAGAGGAAAAGCTGCTAAATTTCTCCTTAGAAGAGTACAGCAAACCATTTTCCACTTTGTCTACAGGATGTGACCTTTGTGTGCCAGGAGCCCATTCTTTGAATTATAGGTTAACTAAGGATGTCTTTTCTTCATGAAGAAAAAAAAAAAAAAAAGGTGAATGGGGAGGGGGAAGGAGTGGGTGGTGGTGTAGGAAAGGAAAAAAATAGAGAAAGCTTTGTGTTACACAAATAGTCTATAAAGATTCTGGTTGCATTTTAAAATGGTTCAGGGGTTACACTAATTAAACTCAGTCAATTTTGCCTTGCAATTACCTTCCAATATTTGCTATGGTTGTCAAGACTTGAAGATGTTTGCTACTGATATCTTTGAAAAGCTTGTTTAAAAATCCACTTCCAAATTCTTTCCAATTGTCAATTTATGCAGTGTACATCATACAGGGTAGGAATACAGAAATGCTTGGTACAGTAGTTAGACACCTACTGTGTCATGTGACAACTGCAATTATCTCTTTTGGTGACAAATGTGCTCTTTGCAGTGATTACCTTTAAAAAAAATCATAGCCAATTAAATAAAATTCTGTGACATTTCAAAGACTGTTAATCACAACCAAATGCTGTAAATGTCAGGATGCATTGAAATTTTTGCTGCTAACTGATGAATCACTGAGTTAATTGTAGTTCATCATAAGCCCCTTGTCATTGTTATTATTATGGAAAACACTTTCATCACTCTTGCTATTCAATAAAATTAAAAGTTTTAGACAAATATGAGAAGATATTACTCATCAAAGTATTTGAATTTAATCTCATTCTTCAAAATATTCAGATAACTGTGTAGTAACTGTGCAGATGCATACTGAGTAGTGTTTTAAAATAAATGTACAAAGGCATTTCCCCTTCATTAATTTCTCTTTTATGATACCTTGCCACTTTTAAAATATATTGTCCATGTGAGGAAGATATCCCTAAACAAAGTAACTTCACTTTTATGAGAAAATAATGTCTGTAAGATCATGAAGGAATCCCACTTTAATAATTCTGGTTCTCGTTAAAACTGGAAAACCTGTCATGACAGGAGATTTTAAGGAGTAACTGCCTTGCAAATTACACAGAGAAGAGTTTTCACCCAGGCACTCATCACAATACAGTTGACTCTGTAAATCCACATTATCTGTCCTTTAAGGCAGAGTCTTTCTGTTACTGTTTGCTGAGGTTTCTGTTTGATGGAAAAGAAGCTGATCTTGAGGAGAGATGCAGGTGATAGAAATGGTTGTTGAATGTGACTGTGGTTACTCAGATAGAAAAATGTGGAGGCAGAAAAGACAGAGGATCTCTGGAACCCACCACCCACCCTTTTTTACTGCAGGCATTTCTACAAAGATGAAATTTTTAGGAGAACTTTTTTAGAAAAAGCGGGTTTTAGGGTTTGGAAAAGCAGTGAATATGTAAGGGTGAGTAGACTGCAGAAAGCTTAAAAGACAGAGCTGTTTGTAGTCCAGATCAAACCAGAATACTCTGAATAATTTTTCATGACTGCAGGAGCAGTCAGAGTCCCTGCAAGATAATTCACCTATGAACATAGGTACTGCTTTTTCAATGGGACCATCCTATTCTGGGGCACAGCAAGGCTGCTGAGGTGGGACAAGGTAATTCTTGCTTGGCTTTCTCAGCATCAAGAGAGAGGTGATAGGATGAGGCCTTGCCTGACCTCAGATGTGATAATATACATGAAGACTAGAAGTAAGTAATTGTAATATCTCAGTTATTGACATTTTTGTAGGTTTTTTCTAAAGTGTTCATACAAAGCAATTAAAAATCAAATAATTTTACAACTTCACTGGTTTTTTTTTTTTTTTTGCTAAAACATGGATATTTCTCCAAAGTTTCTTGAATACATAAGGCAATACACAGACAAATAAGAACCTATTCTGAAACCAAAGCAAGTGGAGACACATGGGTTCAAAGTCAGAGCACCAACTCCAAAATGAAGAGATCAAAGCTCATTTTATGACTCAGTCCAATGTGTTTGCTCTTTGACTGGAGAAAATCCCATTTGCATGATGAAGCTTCCTTTGCATATGCCAGAGGATTGCTGATTGCTGTCTGAGTACCCTGTGCTCAAGTACTGCACTTCAGCAGTCTGAATTACTTACATGTATTCATTTTGGGTAATAGTAGAATCTCAGAATATATAAATATGAACTGGGTTCTCCCAGATAAATATTTTAAGGAAAATAGCATATGGAATGTAATCCTGAGTGAATATGAATGAATGCCATATGAATAGTCATATATCTCTCTATGAGCTGTGTATCTCCTGTGCTCTACAGAAAAATCATCATTCATTGCTTCTTTTTGTGTAACCTGTTCTTTTAAAAATGATACTTAAATCAAAGCAAACCCTATAGATGCATCAATACTTACCATCTATCAAAACCAGAGGAATTCCATATTAATTTTGGGTAGTGCTATATTTATGTATGTTTCCTATTTTTTAATTCACTAAGAACATAAAATCTATAATAAAATGTTTTCAGCCTGAATATTTTCAAGTTCTTCTAAGGATGCTGGAGATTTGACTAAATCCACATTTATCCAGTGTGATCCTATCCATCTTCATATAACAGGAATGTGCTGTTCCTAATGGTTGTTTCCTTTTGCAGTTCAATCACACAGGACAAGGAAGCATTTGCAGCCAAGCCATAATGTTGATCACTGATGGAGCTGTGGACACATATGATACAATATTTGCAAAATACAATTGGCCAGACAGAAAAGTAAGTATGTTAGTACTTTTACTGAGTGGAAAACCCAAAGCTTCATATCCAATCTAAAGTGTATGTCTGTTGAAAAGTCAGTAACAATCTTTCTAATGATCTATAAATGATTTTGAATCACTAATTAAAAAAAAAAAGAAAAAAAGGTTTTATGGTATTGCCTGAGGGTAGAGATGGCCTTTTACAGTGGTAATGAACTTAGGTTAATAGGATATAAAGGCACTATTTCCCTCCAGGTTACATTTTTGAGCATTATATAATCCTTCCCCTAAGACACATCATTAGGCATGAAGAAAAATTTTCTTTTTTCTCCCAAAATACACTTTCAATGCTTCTTCAAGTTAAAGATGGGTAGGCATTGTGGACAGTGAGAGGCTTACTATGACGGGAGAAAGAGCAGATGTAGTACTCAGTATTTTTAATTCCTTCATTTGGCAGAGTGATGGATAGATATGACAGTTGGTTAGATTTTATTAAAACTTTATTTGGCTCTATTGATCCATATAGAGAATTTTTCCCAGAGTTAAATTACCTTGTCATATAACATGTGGAAATTTCACAGTAAGGCAGAATTGCCTTGAATTTACCTGATGAGGAAGCTCTAGTGCGCCTTGTGTCTCTATGTGAAATAATTTTCTTCTACATTCTATTTTCTGCTAAAGGGCAAGTTTTGGGACTATTTTAGGAAGTTTTTGTGATTCTTTGCCATGTTATATGCCTGTGGAAGCAACAACCACGCATTTTGAAGTGCAGTTTGAGCAAATAATTGATTAATATGACTGTGCTGCATGGGGTTCTGTGTTCTGTGGAAAAAACGTAGTTGTTTTAATTTTCAGCTTTTGGTCATATTTTTCTATTATAAAATTCTGTTTATTTTCTGAGTGACTTCTCTAGCTCAGTTTTATGCAAACATAATATCATTTCACTGGAAAGAAGGCCTAAAAGCTAAAAGTTTTGGGGCTAGTCCTTCCTCTTTCACTCAATGGGATACCATCTAATTTTTTAAGTCCTCAAATATTCCATGAGAGCATTTTACTTTATCTTGCAAAAACTGGTGTTGAAGGAGATTCACAGAGTCTCTCAGAAGGATGTGCCTCTGATGTATTTCCTTATTCTTTGGAGTTCCTCTCTTAAGAAGAGACTGTGGGGAAACTCTTATCGTAAGAAATCAGCAGGGGAAGAATTCTCTAAAAGAGTCAGTTAAGTATTTTCAGGAAAACATGTGTTGGACATCTTTCATGTGCTGATCCACAGCTCTAGCTTAGATAACAACGCTCAGCACAGCTGTTGCAAAAAGCAGCAGGAGAGGTTTCCATTGGGAATTCTTCTGCAAAGGCCCAGCATGGAGAGTCCTGCCGTGTTTAGCAAGGATGTGGTGTCTGGGGAGCAGCTTTTAGTTAATATGCAATATTCTACTCAGCTCTTCTAAAAATATTTAATATATTAATACAGCCTTGTAAGTTGTATTTTAAGAAACATGTATGGGAAAAAAAAAATCAAATCGGTTTTTCCTCTTTGCAGCCTGAAATGTTTCAGTATGAAAAATGTAAAAGATTTCCATATGTATGCTTTAATGCATTAGAGCTTTGTATGTCTTTGTTGGTTTTGTTATTCCACAAAGGAAGGCTTATTGAAAATGCAATATCCTACATATTTTCAGTGTCAATGTGCCTAGAAATTAAGCATGCCATGCACCTGAAATTCACTGCCTTTGCATTACACCCTCTTTATTCTCTCCAAAGCTGGTTTTTATATTTTAAAATCACACCTTTGAACTGCTTGATATTTTTTTAATGTATTTTTTTCACTATTTTCTATGTATTGCCCTGCCATCTTTCTTATAATTTATGTTTTTCCTGTATTTTGATAGTGGGATATCAAAACCACTGGACAGTGGTGGAAAAGGCAATAGCTCTAATTGAGGTAAATTGTGAGGTTTCTGTTTACCTCAATTATCTGGTCAGCAAAGTAACAATTTCAGTTATAGTTGATCTAATGTTAGATAATAGTAAATAGTTTATAATTAATTGCAACATAAGCATCTCATTCTCTTATAGAAAGGAAAAATATACAACTGTGAAGACTTGTTTGTCAGTGAGAATCTCTAAAAATGGAGAGTGAATACAAACTTCCAGGATATAAACAACAATTCATATTTTCTTCCTTTTTCCAAACCATTTGTATCTTTGCAAAAGATAATCTTAAAAAATATATATATGTTTATGTATATTTTTATATATATATATATATATATATATATATATATATATATACACACCATGTAAACAGGGAAAAGAGCACTTTATTATGTATTATTGGAGATACGTTCTGCCTAACAACTGATTAAAATCATCTTCCTTCTGATAATGCATTAAAATAAAATTGTGTTGAAATGATTAGGAAAGGGAATAAAATGTCTCCAATTAAATCCCCAAATTAGCTTAAATTAAGCAATTGACTTTTTTGAATGAAATCAGCCTGATTTTTTGTATGAAACAGAAAATTATGACCATCAAAAGACTATTAAAAATTATCTTCTGGACTGTTTCCTTGAAAGAAGGAATGCTTCCATTTTACTGGGCTTTTTATGAGTCTCTGTCTCCTTCAGCAAAAGAAAAAAAAATCCCAAATATTTCCTCATGTTTACTTAGTATCTTCTGCTACTTTAAATGTAAATCTAGTAGATGCTATTTTTAAAACACACTATATTTTATTTATATGACTAGTTGTTAACATCTATTTCCTTTTCTTTATGAGGCCATACAAGCAATCTTAAGGAGCTGATTCTCACGCATTAGAAATGAATTTGTGCTATATACATAATTTTTCTCATTCATGAAACCTACATTCAGTATTTACAGATTTCTGTGATTCATTCAAGGCAACTCTGCCATGTGAAGTATCAAAAGGGGAATAATTAATCCACGAGAGTAAATAAATCTACACATCTCATTTAAAAGCCCAGCTTTCATCATGCAGCAGAAACAAGAATTTAAAAGGAACAGGACCAGGGAAGGGTTTGTTTACAATGACAGCTATAATATAGTTGCAATGATTTTATTGTTTTAAGATGTCCTATTTCAGGAGAAAGCCTTTTAAGTCTCAGAATATCTTTTTGATGTCAATTGTACCAGAGTCATGCTTTTATTCTATGTTATTGCTCCTACTGTGAGATCCAAATGCATTATCAGAAACCAAGCAAAATACTGCACTTAGGTATTTCTCTAGGTCCCTTATTCTAATTTAAAAGGATGAAAGACCATGGGTAGGGGAGGCAGGCAGACAAACAGATGTGACTGCACAGAAAGATAATGCTTCAGGTCTGCTCCCAGAAGATAGTACCACTAATGAACTTAAACAAAACTGTCCTACTTCCTTTCTACTGGAAAATTCCAACAATAACTAATGGAAAATTCCATGAAGATTAACCTTGTAAATGTTGCTGGAATGCCTTAGCACGTCAAAAAATGAAATTATTATGAGATTAGAGATATTAAGAGAGCTTCAAGCTTTGTCAGGTTCTCAGCTGAAAGCCATTTTAATCACTAATTGAAAATCAGTAAACTTGGAACAGAAAGTACCTATTTAAATATTATTTAACATATTTTGTCATTTTAAATACAGCAAGACTGTTCTCAGAATGTTATGATATTGCAAAAGAAAATAATGCAGTAAACTCTCTTGCATGAATGAGTCAGGGAACAGTTTTAAACCCTCTTAACTCACTGGCAACCCCATGAAGTCTCCACCTGCTAAAATGACCCAGTGCCTGCACATATTTGAGGGTCTTTTTCTCTCCTCCATTTCCTCATTGTTTTTCTGTGGCTCTCAAGTTCTATACTTCTAAAAAACCCGTCTACTCCTTGTTTTGGAAAAGCCCAAATGCATTTCTTCCATATCGATGCCTGACAGCAGAGTTTAAAATCTCATTGAGATCAAGAGGAAATCAGTATTTCAGTTTGGGTACAGATTTTAGTGTTCTTTTCTCATGCAGTTCAGTGCAGCACTCAGTTGGTCAAGGAAGATGTCAACTTTCATGACTTATGACAACCAGAAAGAGATGTTCTGCTCCTTGGCCTGAGAGGTTTTTGCCTCATGATATTGTACCATATGTAGAATCTGGAAAAGAAAGCAAAAGAATCATTGAATCATTTGAACTTTATCCTCCCCTTTGGGTGTGTCTTTGAGTCTGAAAAGCATTTGCTTTCATAATTATGTGAAATGGCTATGTGCTATGGTAGATGTATGCAAAACCAGAAGCACTAATTCCTCACTAAGTTAAGTCAAATGGAAACCAAACTCCCACCTAAAGTTTCCTCATTTTCTAGAATCAAATCCAGCTAGAGAATATGGGATAAAAAACCTTCTGTATCGAGTTACCTTGTTAGTTATTCTGCAGCCTTTCTTTTTCTGGGCAAGTAACAGGGCATAGAACTTCATCTGTCTGTGTCCTCTTATTTTGAGGGCTCTGGGTTTCTGTGTGGCCCAGAAATATTTTCTTTATGCTTATGAACCATTACAACAAGGCAGAGATTTAAGATAGTTTCCATCACTGCTAAGACTTCAAGTAGGGTGAATATAAAGCATAACTGCAATGACATCTTTATTCCAACTGCTAAATGATTATGGTGTAGAAATACCTAACAGCCAATGCTGCCCATGTCTGAATGGAACTGTTGAAATTACAATATAAATAGTTCCATGATTTTTAAGTGTTTATACCTACTCTCAGATCTGCTTTATAGGAAAAATTTCACAGTCTGGCAGGTCTCTGGATCTATATACAGTACTTAAAATTATAATTGAATCCAGAGAGCAACACCTTAAAATTTGCTGGATTTAGATTTGATTTCATAATAGAATATTAGATTTGCAGGCAATAATAATCAGTAAATAGCTCCTTAATTATGTGGGACTTTCATGCATACTTTTACAGGATCAATATTTATAGTACATTTAATAATATATAGCTTTCTTAAATATTTAAGAAAATACTTGGTCATTCTTGGTGAGAACTGGTCACTTGATCACTAAAGCTCTTAATTTCAATCTGTTCATTTATATTAGAGATCTATGGAATAAACATTTGCATTTAATTGTTCTGCTGCCTTTTTTTAAAAAAAAAAAAACTAGAAACCTATTTAGCAAGTTTATTTAGTGATCCACAATCTATTGGCTTCAACTGCTGTGTATATGAAACAAATGCCTGAGCTTTGGGTATATGTAAAATTCCCCAAACATTTAGATTCTGCTACGGGACAGGAAAGGAGGCTTTCCTTACCCTCCTTTAGCAAAGGAAAATGAAGACATGGCATGTTTTCATTTTCTTTGTCTGAAAACTATCCTAAAGAAATAAATGGCTGCTGTCAAAACAGGCTACAAGGCAATGGGTGGCTGCATGGTGGCACTGCATTGATGGCAAATCATCTTTCTCTCTGTGCTGCCATGCACAGGGTTACAAACCTTCCTGCAAATCTTTAACCAAGTCTGCAACTTAGGAACGTGGCAATGTTGGCAACACGGAACATTCGTACAGCAAATTGAATTTCTCATGCGCAGCCCTGTCTGGATGTCATTAAAGGGATTTTTTTTCTGAAAAGTCTGACGTACTTTGCAGGCGGATGCCATTAGTGCTACACAAACCTGGTGCTTTATTTCTGGTTATCTCAAGAACAAAAGAAGGCCCAGGAACTTTACAGGCCTTTCAAGCTATGACGTAATTTATATTAATTACTTATCTTTTTAGGCACTCCTGTAGTATGATGAAAGATGGGGTATGAGATCAAACAGAAGTTTTTGATTTCAGGATAAAGAGAAACAACTCCTCACAGATAGATTCCTGCCTCGAGTGTGATTTCATTTGGAAAAAAAAAAAAGTTTAAAAAAGGCTTTATTTTGCCTTATTACTTTTCCTCTTAGAGAGAAGAATAGGCTGGTAGGTCCTACTTCAGTGAGTATTTTTTTGGTCAAAACTACCATAGTGATTTCTGCAAATTTGTCACTACTATTTTTACTTGAGTTCTTTTATGTGACACTCAGAGTAGTTAAGACCTCTTTTTCAGTCCCTTGTCAATTTAATTTGCCATGAAGAAACATATCCTGCAGTGTTTAAACTGAAAAAATGGAGAGATGTTTTTTTGTGAAGATAAGGGTAATTAAATATTTATCCTCAGGATATATATGGATTGCCAGAGGAAGGATTACTGCTTCTTGTATGCAGTCAATTGTTAGCTAGAATCATGGAGGGGCTAATGCTTTCTGAATGTTTGAAGAATTTTAGATGGAATGATAATTTATACCCAATGAAAATGCGTATTCAAAGTGCCCTTACCATGCTAATATTTGCCATGTAATCAGAAATAGATACACAAGTGAATCAGCCATGGGTCATACAGAACAGCTTATAAGTAAGGGACAGTCTAAATTGAGAATATTCCACAATTTGAAATAGACTATCTGAAGTACTCTTTGGGAGCTCATGAGTATCAGTAACAAAAAAAATTATTCCTTTTCCTTGTAAAAAAGAAGTTAACTTTTATGTAGTATGTAGACATAGAGAGATCCAAACTTTGAGATAAAATCGGTGTCCATAAAACGTGCCTAGATGACTACAAGTAATCACTATTTGTGTCTGGCATAAAACTCCTTGTCACTGAAATGTCTGGCTGATTAACAAGAGAAGCCAAATAACAGTAAGTAAATATCATAATAAGAAGCTGATACATGATGGACTCTGTTCATTAAAAGAACCCTCAAACAACCAAACCTTCTCCTGATATTTTATGTGCTGTAGGGTCTTTTTAAAAGCTAAGTTATCATGCCAGAAGCAGGGCAGTTTAAGTGGGCATGGTAATTGCACAAATATGCCTTTTCCATTCTGTGGACTATGTCTATTCTTGAGGTAATGTTTTTTTGTGAAGAATTGTGTCATCTTTTTAAGGAAATGGTGAGATCATTTATTTCTTGAAGTTCTTTAACAGGATAATAAAAACTGTATTTTAGTTTGTGTGGTTTAAACTGAGAAATGCTGCAGTTATCCTAAAAGCTAGGATTCAGTTTATAGACTGTTTTTAATTCTCTTTCTAATGTGTGCAACTTCTTAAACATTACAGACATAAAGGAGATGTTGAAGTTTGTCAGAATTGTTCTATTTTAGACGAGTGTTAACAATCTCTGTAAAATAGCAAGAATGTATATTGTCAATTGTGAGTGACCCATCACCAAAAAGGTGACCATAGCTGCATATATAAAATCCATTTGGTTGCATTGGACAATAAAGGGATAATACAGTACTCCAAACAGTTATTTTGGATTAATGTAACTTAAAAAAACAAGTATAGACAGTAAAAAAAGTTAAGGTTATGTTGGATTGAATGTCTTCTTAAATTCACTGTTTAAAGTTTGCCTTTTAGAAAGAGCTGAAATAATGTGATTTTATATTAAACATTACATTACAGCCAAGAGTCATGGTGAAAACTAAATTGGTGCAATAGATAAAAGTAGTGTTATGTTCACTCATGTCTGGTTCCTCCACCAACAGCCTGAAATTAGGATATAATAGATCTGCAAACTTGCTTAATGGGTGTTTTCTGATCTGTAGAGCACAAGTTACTAAGTGAAAACTTTTCACTGACTTTACAAACAAGGAAGAATGAAAAATTCACATGTATTTTGGAGTAAGTTTCAAAAAACCTGCACTTATGATATGCTGTTATAACCCTATTTTTTAATGTAAGATTAAGCTTGAATCAAAACCAATATTGTGTAGGGGACAAGCACTTTAATAGGATTAAAGATTTTTTTATGACCAAGAGGAATGGCCTTGGTTTGATGCAGGAGTACAAGTGGAGGAGACAATACAACTGTGAGGCTTAAACTGGAAAATTCAGATTATTGTATCTTTCCTAACCAATAGGTCAGATCCCTTGCTAGTTCTGGTGAGATATGGCAATTCCAACAGCCTGTAAACAATTGGCAAGTACCCTGGAAAACTATGGACCACACAAAAAACTCCCTATGTTCAGACATTCTCATCTGAGTTCTGAACTGTATTTCTACCTAGTTTGTATGATCCATTCTTGGTTCATTCTTTATCATTTTTCCCTTAAAGAAATCTTCATACACGCCTATTTTCTGTAACTCTCCCTGTATTAAAATAAGCCATAGTGTGTTGTTTCATTATGCAGGGAAACTTTAACTTCTGTTGGATATTTACATTAAGTTGAGAAGGTTGGTAAATTGCACGTTTAAATATCAAATCTCAGGAGATGTTTGGAAAGGGAATATTACAAAGAGAGGAAGTTAAATGTTTGGTGTAGTATTCTCTTGCTGGCATCCCGTTACATACAGCAAATGGTATTTCTTGCTCATTATACTCTGAGAGGCCAAATTCTGCTGGTTTGGAAGTACAACAGACGTTGTTTATATGAAATTATTATTCATATATACCATTTTCCCAGAGTACCTCTGTTATCCTTCGTGGTGTCTGGCTGTGGAACAATCCCTCAATGCATGCACATATATCAAGGCAGTAGGAAAGATTCATTCCATGCAGGGGCTCATATATGTCTAGTTTAGTATTCATTTCAGTGAAATGCTTACATATGTGAGTTATTACATCCCTGCTAACCAAAGCAATGGATACAGGCATACATTAAAGTGCTTTACTGAATTAAGAACTAAACAAGTTATCCAAACAATCCCATCTTTAGAACTCTGTTGTGGGTCTGCTGATTCTTTCTGAGTGGTTGAATCTTTAACTTCGTTAGTGGTTATGCATTTTATAGAATACCCATTTAAAGAGCACTGTTTATCTCCTTATATTTATACCTACTTTTTCTAAACTGGCATAACAGCATTAACTGCGTTCTGAGACTTCTGCAAAACATGGCAGCCTCTATAGACTTAACTTTTGTGTTCTGTTCCCATGTGCAGACATCTGCTGCAAAACTGATAAAAACCTATTCTTTTCCATGAGGTTCTAAATTCCATCATCCCATAATCCTCTCTACTAGCCTTACCATAATTGTCTCTGTGCAGAACTGACAGAATGGGATTTGCACATCTGAATAAATATGTTCTGTTTCTGTGGGGTATCATTTGTGCACTGACTTGTGTTAAGATTTCAGTTCAGTTGCAGAGGTTTCCCCTTACAACTTCTTGAAAGCTTTTTGCTTCGGATCTTAACACTGAAGCTGAGTTTAGTGCATTGTTAGAAAACAGAAGTCTTTATTCTGCCATCTTACATCATTATACATATCTTGAAAAACATGAAGGATTTTGAATCATCCGGGACTTGTTATTGAAAAGGGCTTTAAAATCCATTGTAGTAGTAAAGTGAATATGTCAATGACTGCTGTTCAGCATGTTATTATGAAAATAGGAACAACTAAAATATTTATAAAACATTTTGAAATATGTGTTATATGAAGGTTCATAAAATAGAACACCTACAGAGCTTGGACAGTTCAAGACAGAAGCCACTTAAGGGCTTGTTCTCCTGGAAAATTGTTTCTTTCTCAAATTGTAAAGCCAAGTTCCTTAGCTCTCATGCTTCAATAGGATCTGGAAATATTCAGCAACTTCTGGTAACATTTTTATGTTCACATCACCTATTTTAAAAATAAGCAGAAACAAGTTATCCCTGTGTGAGGAAAAATACCACAAGCACCCTTAGAAATAGGACTACTTGTGGATAGAGATAGTGCTAAAGACAATCTTGTGGCTGATACCTTGCAGCTGTGTTAATCACCCAAGAGTGGGAACAGCCTTGCTCTCAAGGCTAAGGGTGTGATAAAGAGTTGGAGTCAGGAGGAGTCAGTTGAGGTTTGCTGGCTGTGCTGTGAGGACAAAGGGACAGGAGGTTGGTCAAGGGACAGAAAAGGTGAGCCACTGTGTGAGGGACAGACAGGGACAGGCAGCCGCGTAAGGGACAGGAAGCAGCGAGCTGGGACTGCAGAAGGAAGAGAGGAAGAGCCAGAGCTGGTGGAGCTGCACATTGGAAAGATACATAAAAAAGGTATGAAGGACTTTTTGCATAACAAAGTCCCGATACTTGAACCTCCCTGAAGTTTTTACTGAAGCACTCTGAGTGCAGTGGCCGTCTCAACTAAGACAACTGCTCTGTTGTCATGATGCCTAAAAAAAAATTTGGAACTTTGCATGAATGGAGATGACAGAAAAATCTTCTAGGCAAATTGGGCAATCTCCTTGGCCAGAATAAAATATTACGGTGTTGTAAAATAACGCAATTTTTCCAAGAGTTTTTGATCAAATGGTTCAGTATTTCAGCCTCTGGTGAAGGAGAATTCTTTGGGGTTTTAATAATGTCTAAGGTAGTATTGGATATTGTCTGTTTCTGTGCTTTTTAGCTGATCTAATAATGCAGGATAGTAGTACAGCCATGAAGAAAATTTCCTAAGAATAAAAAGCAAAAGCTAGAACAATACTGGCCTATAAATATTTCAGTCTAAATCTTTAACTCTTGCTTAAAAAAAAAGAGGAAATCCCTAGACATCTTGTGTATTCTATTAACTTAAACGCCAAGAATGAAATTAACTGGGTATACATTTATTGACTTTGCTCATCTTGTGAAAAAGAAATGGCTGAATTTTTCATAACATGAGCGTTTTGTCCAAATACTGAAACATCTGTGGTAGGGATGGGAGAAAGCTGTAAACATTTGCTTTGGCTAAGTTTGTATCACATTAGGGGGTGTTTTCATAAAATATTTGTGCTACCAACTTTTATAGGCACAAAAATTTATGGAAGATGAATTTCATCCTATGTGCAAAAGTGACTCTGGTTAGACTGTCCTTCTGTCCATCCATTTTAGATTGTCATGTGCAATTGAAAGCAGCCCCTCATCAGTCCCCAGTTTGTGGGAGCACCACGGGTGAAACCTTTTTGAAGTTGTACTGCTGGCAGTTTTGAGTGGGAACCACAGGATCTGTCTAGGCAATACAGTTAGTCTGAGATTCCCATTGTTTTCTTGTGTAGAATTTGAGTACTGATCTTGTGGTTCGTGTTGTACTGGAAAGGTATAAACAGCATTCTGGACTTTTACTGAGACCAGGTTCTTTCCTCCTTGTTGTCCCGCTGCCGGTGTTGCTGTGCTGTGGGGTCAGCAGTGCTTGCAGTTCTGTGCCAGCAGCAGGATCACACCTCGTGGTTCAGACAGGGAATCACCAGGATACCAAAGTGTCCTCCCAGCTTTGGTGGGCTCTGCTCCCCAGAGGCATTCAGAGTGCTGGAAGCACAGTGTTCCTGTCTCTGCTGGGCCCATATTTGGGACACCCAGTCCCTGAGCTGGCTGTGCCTGGCTTTGGCAGCAGGTCTGTGCTCTTGGCTGTGCTGTGCAGGGGCGTCTGGCACGTGGGCAGCACACACTGCCTGAGACCGGATCGATACATCAATACTGTGTGTGCAGCTCTCCTGGAAGAATTTCTGTAGAAAATAGCTCTAAGTAGAGATCAATAGTAGTTTTCTTTTCTTTTTATCTCCCACACAGGCGGCAATATTTGCCAAGACAAAAGATCCTGTTAGCTGCCTTGTGAAATAAGTTTTCCTCTTCTTTTGCTGGAGGTAGTTTCTAGCACTCTCTTGGGTGTTATTCACTATAATCCTGTCAAAATGGGAGTTATGTTGTATTCTGGGGCTATGTCCCTGACTTATCACTGATTCCATGATGAGTAGTATCCACAGTATTTATATAGCCAATGGAACTGTTTAGATTTTTTTTAAAAAGAGTGACAGAACTCAGTCCATAATAGAAACTTATCTTATAAATGACTTTAACAAAAAATATATCAGCATCATTATAATAACTATGACGGCAATTTTTTTTAAAAAAATTGATACATTTAAGCAACCAAACCCAAATTTTTTAGAAAATATTCAAATGCTTGCACAAACAGCATGAGAAAACTGTGAGTACAGAGTTTTTAGCACCATATCTGATAATACTGATTTTTTGGCTAAAAATTTTACTGGCTGACTAAGTACATTTTGACATACGGCACCCCATTTTGAAACAAACTGTTTTATTTTGGCTGACCTAAATTCTCCTTAAAAGGACATGTATGGAAACTAGAGATGAGCCAGACATCTGAGGATGCCTTTGTGGTACATCATGTTTGTGCCATTTCAGACAGAAAAATGCACTTGGTTCTGAATTTGTGTGCAGCAAACAATAATTAATAAGCCATTGGACCATCAGTATAATTGCTGAGTGCTTCCCTATGGTTTTAACCGTGTTATATACAATAATCAGTTGTATGCAAAGGTGAATATCAGAATTAGGTCTTTGACTGAGGTCTGCTTGCATTAGCAATAGGAAATAATAAATAAAATTTTCAGAATCATAGTTTGGTTCATAATAAAATCCTCACATACCTTCCCCAAGTTAGTAGACATGGCTAGACTGAGGTCAGGCCATTTTTGGTCACACAGCAGCAAGGATGTATGGAATGTCTTTTCATCCCCCTGCCTCTTCATGGCCTCCACAAAAGTAGCTCAGAATGATGGCAGCCATTAATCATTGGCAGCCAGTCAGAGCATACTTCTCAGTTGACAAATATTCAACCTTTAAGGGCATTAGCAAATTCCTTTTCAGAACCCCTCCTTCAGGCTCCTGAATCCATCAAGGGATCTCTGGTAAGAACTGTGCCACTCTGCACCAGAGTGACTTTGAGACTTAGTGCTCTTCCAGAGACTCACTTCCATAACTGCTAAGAATTCTCTTTAAGGATAACTGGTGAGCAGGGCTGGACAGGATCTGTGCACAATGTAAACCATAGGGACTCTCAGGAAAAGAGGAGGAATCCAGCTCAGAAGTGCTCATGTTGTGTAAATAACCAGAGCTGCTTTTGCTGAGGAGGGGGAAAATAGGTGAACTTGAGCTCAGCTCTAAGGGTTGCTATATTCCATGCATTTATCAAAACTTCATAATTCATTAGAAAACTGTCCATCATTTAGTGAGAAATAGATGAGTAAACACCTGGTTTAGTTATGGTTTAGTGTGTTGCTTTTTAAATGTTGGGACATTTCATAGCCGTAAGGGAATATTAATGTAAAAGAAGCCACACAGGTACATTACAAATACGTGTAATGAACTTTTTGTTCATTTATATACATACAAATACTAATAAACTTTTCTTTTCCTACTAATGTACAGACCTAGCCTTTCCAAAAGATAGTGCCTCAACAAAAGAGGTGTGTTTTCCTCCTTTTTCCTAAGTGACTTATTAATGGATTGTTGAGTGGGAGAAGAGCCTGGTGTTCACTCCCACGTTGATATTTAATCAAGTGCTAACAGCACTACAGTGTCTACATGATCCAGAACTGCTCACAGGAGTTGTGCCAGTACAAAGTATAGTTGCCCTCAGAGTGAGGCTGGATTATGAAATTAGAAGCCTGGGCAAGATTATTATGCCATCATAAGCAGATATCTTTGTACTTCTATTTTTCTTCATTAATTTTGCTGATTTAATAGTAAAAAGCTCAATGTGGGTTTAATTGTCTCTGTAAGACTGCTCAGATTGTGATGTATTTCCCACTAGAGAAGTTTCTTTTATGGCATTGCTTCTTGCAAACAGTTTTCTGAAACAGCATTCTGAAAAGAGACTTTTGAAAATTAGTCTACACTGTGCATGTATTTGTCTAAGTTTTTGAATAAGTACATGAAAAATTAATAAGATTCTAGAAGGAACTTTTGTACAACAGTGTAATTTTATAGCTGGATGTTTTCATTTATTCTCTAATGTGTTGACTGAACGTGAACGTGTCATGTTACGTTCTGTCTGGATGTGCAGAAGGGTCTTTACCATGGGTGCAGATTTGAACCCAGTTTTTAAGTTGTGCTGTGTTTTGGTTATTTTGGTTTGTGTTATTTTGGGTTGGGGTTTTTTGGTTTGTTTGTTTTTTTGGTTTTTTTTGTTTTTTTTTTTTTTGTTTTGTTTTGTTTTGTTTTGTTTTGCTTTGTTGCTTTAACTATCTGCTGAATCTGTAACTGATAGAAACACAGAATCCTAAGGGCTGGATTGAGAAAGCCTCTCCAGCTCCTCATGCCCATGTTAGAAGCCCTCTGTCAATGGAATATTAAATTATTCCTGTGTTGCTGAAGTGCTCTTTACACGCTTGCAGTGTGGATTAAGTGGCTGATGTATTCTGTTCAGATAATGCCTGTACTCCATGGCAGACACAAACAAGCAGTTCTAGTGTTTCTTTGACACTTGTGCGTTGTCATAAACACTTGTAATATTTTGGGAGTGTTGGACTGCTAATTACAAAAGTAGGCAAGATCCTATGGTAAAAATAAAAATGTAAGAGAATCTGGACTCCTCACAAAATGTTGGGCTTAAAAAAATCTAGACCACTCTGAAGTTGGACAGGGAATTGTCTCCCTTCAAGATAACTTGAGTCTTAAGCTTCCTTATTCTATGATTTATAAGTCTGGATCATAATCTTGACATTAAATAGAATCTGAGGGATGCTAATATTTTATCATATTTATGAATTCCACTGCATTTCACCTGTCAGCACTGAACAAATTTCAGGAAAAAATAGAAGAGATTCTTTTATGTAAACATGTCATTGGCAAATCTCTTACATTTTTTTCCTATAACTGCCACAGGCAGTGCTGCTTGTATGACAGAAGCTGTTAATAAATTAGGCCCCGAGCCTCTTGATGGCAGTGTATTTCCTTCTTGAGTTCATAGGCTTTACAGAACATTTATGTCTCATTACAGCCAGTACAGCAGTTTATGCCCTAATAAATCAAGGGAGCTTTGCAGAGATGATCTTGACAGTAATGAATCTTTCTGTTGGCATTTCCACTTCACAGACACAAATAATGAAGCAAAACTGCCCCATCTGGCCACTCAGTAAGAGTCAAATCACAGTGGGAAGCTGTTTTCTCAAGCATGACAAAGGTCATTGTGTGCAGCAGGAGTGAGCGATAGCAGGTTGTGCTGTGAGTGACAGTGTAGAATGAAGCCATTTGTGAGCTTTTATCATTGTAATTACATTTATTAGCCGTGCTGCCAAGATTCAACCCACCCTTCTACCAAGTCTGTATGCTCTTGCATCAAAAGCTGCCTTAACTGATTCCTGCAGCTTATTTGGAGAGCTGTTGGTTGGTTATTGCCCAGGAATTCATTTCATCAGCTTGATCAGCCGGTGAAGTGGTGTTATTAAAGTCTCTCACAGTAATATTTTTTTAAAAATTTCTGAAAATGTACTGCCTTGAAAAGCAAAAACTGGCAAAATATGCTGTATGCTAGTTGTAAATGAACAGATATACCAGGATCACTCTGCTTTAGGAACATGTGGAAGAAATGCAGGGTATGTCATCTCAGATTGGCTGGTGGGTGCACTGAGCCTCCTGTTCAGCCTTTGGCAGAATGTGAGCAGGTGATCTTTCCACCTGTTCTAAAATCCTCACTTCTTGGGTCTGACATTATTGTTATACTATTCAGTTGTTCATAAAGTCCTTGCAGCACAGAACTTGGATATACACCAAGAATCCTTGAAGGTTTTTTTCCCTTCACAGACCATCTTCCCCATTTTGGTTTTCCACAGCTCAACACTAAACTGTATCCCCCAGCATCTCTATTTTAAAGCATATTTCCCCCCTTTTTATCTTCTTGATAAGATGGTTGGGTCCAGTTTCTTCCTTTGATAAGATAAAGTACTTTCTCCTGGCTTAGTTTGTGGTTTTTACACTGCATCAAACAGCACAATTGAAAATAGAGTCTTCTGTCTCTGGGAGCTGGGGGCTGCTTTGATTTGTTAACTTTTTCTTTTTATTTTTTCCCCCATCTATTTCATGACATTCCAAACAGAGCCATCACATGTCACTGAGGCGATGTCACTCCGGTCCCTGCAGGGCTCAGTGCTCCTTGTGTTTTGGGTTTGCACACAGAACAATTCAAGTAGCTGTAGGTGCATAGAGTCATTGTTCTGTGTTGAATTCTTTGGAGTTCTGAAATGCTGTTGTTTCTGTAGGCAAAAGTTAGCAAATTGATTTCAATTTACATGTGGCAATTCTCCCTTCACCTACAGTACACATTTGTACTGTAAAGTACAGGTGTACTTACAGGCTGCATATTTGGGGATGTCTCATCCTTCTCAGGAATGCAGGTATCCATTCTGTACTAGCAACAAGACACAACAAGGATTTTTTATTTGGAAAGTCTAAAAATTATTTTCCAGTTGATATTTTATAAGGGTTATATTGCACTGTGAGAATGCAATTATTGCCTGAGTACAAACCTGTTGAGAATACTGACACAGTCACAGGCTTGTGGGAAGTACCAAGGGTTTTTCAATGAACACAGGTCAGTAGGACTTCTATTTTAAAGAATATTAATAATTAACTTGAAGGAATGAGAATGAGGTGCCAGGTAGGTGTCATCTCTCAACAATAACATCTAAGAATGAGGAGGTTAGGTTTATATTTACAGTTCAGGCAGGAAATGCCAAATTCCTGTATGGAAGAAACCAAAAATTTTAAAAAAATCTTTTTCTAGTTGAGAGTAAAGATACAAGTGAATGAATGTACAACAGCAAGTGCTGTAATACTGCTCTTACATGTGGTAAGACCCTTGGTGCAGATGGTGAAATCAGAAATCTCTTTGGTAAAAGAGGAGCTGGTGTTGCATGGAGGTGGCACACTTGGTGTTACAGACTGGGTGAGGTGCTGCACCACCATTAGTGTTGGAGGTGTTGCTCCTTTCCACCTTTGGCTGCAAACTTTGCTTTGCTTTGCCTTCCTCACCTCTGTCCTGAGCTCAGGGATTGCCCTTTCATCCTGTTCTACCCCTCAACTCCTCAATGCCTGGGGTTTTTCTCTTCCTGTTGGAATCTTGTTTCCACCTGGCACAATTGCACATTGATATTTCTCCCTGTCTCTCCTCATACTGTGTCTGTTTGGGAAGTCTTTTCTGATTCAGGCCATTATTCTTTCTTCTTTGGTGTTTTTTTTTGGTTTGGTTTGGTTTTGCTTGTTTTTTCAAAAATCTGTTGGTTTTGTTGTTTGTTTTTCTTTTTCCCAAAGACCTCCAACAATCATATCTGTATTCAGATTTATTGAAATTTATTCCAAAGCAAAGGTTTGTTTGGTTTTTTTTTTTGAAGGACAGAAGAAGATTAAGTGCTGAAGTTCCTTTTTAGTAGCAGCATACAAATTTTCCAAGTTGATACAAGCATTGAAAAGCATCAGGCAAATTTCTTGCTCTTTGAGAACAAGAATCAAATGTACAAATCCTAGGTTATTTGTATGCTTTTCCTGTACTATCTTTTCTGGTTTTCCTTTTTTTTCCCATACATGAAGACTGACAAGTTAAAAGATTATACCTTTCAACTCCAGTCTTGACAGATATTTATCTGTGGCTTTTATTTTGTCTTGTGATGGGACTCACTACAAAATTTCGATGCCTTGCCAGCATCTGTGAAATGGAGGGAAGGAAAAATACTTCTGCAGTTTTTGTGTCATAACAACAATTTTGATTGCTGATATCCAAGCTACCTTTTGTAGTACAGCATCACTTCAGTCAGCTTTTTCTTACATTTAGGTGTTTTTATCCACTGAGTGCTAATGTGCTGGCCTGTGGGAAATGTATGGAATTGGGGCTGCTTGTTTCATCAGCTGTAAAGGTCATGAAGTTTCTCTGTAAATTCAGTTACTCTTTTTTAGTTCTTTCAGTTAGAAAGTTGAAAGGGAGGCTCAAAGAAAGTTCATAAAATCAATGTTGCATCCATTCATTTGGACTGTAATTTTTCTGGCTTTCACTAAAGTATTGCCATTTGTTGACTTCAATTCTGAGAAATGCACATCTTTAAAAAAATTATGGGCTGTTGCCTTAGAGAAAGACCATGTTTTTAAATACAGTTTTTAAATTTTACTGAAATCCCAAAAAGTATTTCTAATCAAAGCACTTCTCCTTTTTATCCTTTTCTTTATCACCTATTGTATCTTATAGTCAGCACAGATCTGGCTCAGCTGATCTCTCTCCTAGAATCACTGGTCTTGCTTCAGAGATGAACATATTCTGCTTTCTCAGAGGTGAAATAGCAAGAATAAATTTAACCTCTGGAGACTTTACAGTTTTAACTCTACATTTCCTATGTTTAGAGGGTTTTACCACATGCTTGTGACTCCCAGATATAATAAAGATCTCTAGCTACCATTGCATTAGCAGCTTAAACCTATCTAAGGCTATGGTGCCATTATTATATGTGATCCCACACAAAAATGTACAAATAATGCAGAATACTTTGGGAGTTTAAGGTATAATTTCTCTTTAGTATGTTGTTACTCATGGCAGTCTGTGGTTTCGAAAAGAAAAAATGTTCACTGGTAAAGTTAATAATGTTAATGTTTGATTTAAGAAAATGTTACGTGTGGTCGTTGCTGTAAGATGGTTTATGCTGTAACACTTGAAAGTAAAATAGAATACTTAATTTTTTTGTTACCAGGAGCTATATTTTCAGCTATATTAAAAGGACTGTTTGGGAATTGCCTAGTGAAGTAACTAAGAAATGGCTGCAAGTGTTTGCAGGAATATGTGAAAGTGATTGTAGGAGAGAGATTTACTGACCTTAGATGATTTACTGTTGTGACAGTTTCTGTCCTGTTTTCAGTTGTAAGTCTCTGATTCTAAACCAGGCACAGTGTGGATCAGGTATATTCCTCACAAGGGATACAGGAGATACATCCCTACAAACACCCAGGTGCATTCAAAAGCACTGTGAGTGTGCAACTATGATGATCTCAGATGTTGGGCTAATGACACACTCAAACCTGAATTTTCTGGGCTGTATCTGTTTGGTACCATGCTTCAAACCATGCTGAACATTAGTAGTAAGTGCTACAGTAAATTTACATGCTAACTGGAGTGCATAACTTGGTTGCACAAGCCAAATTGTTTTTCAGTTCAAAGATAATATTTTCATTTAAATTAGTAGGATTTGTACAATGTGACCTTCGGAAAGAGGTTTATACCATACTAATCTCTGTTAGCAAATGTTTCTCTTAATATTTTAGTTGTTTTAAATATGCATTGGTTTAAGTGGGTTTTTATTAGTAGCAGTATTTATTCCAAGTTAGAAAGTGGATGTCTAACAAAACTCTCGCTGTAAGAATGTTTGGAAATGTATGCAAAGGTTTTCACAACAGCAATGTGTTTTTGTATATCCCATGTAAAGTGCCTGCTGGAAGGGAGACCATTCCATTCATCTTCAGGAGATCAGGAAGTCAGTATTCCTGCCCTTATAACACACATTCTGAACATGGTTTGAGGGTTAATCACACCGGATCTTGGAGAAATTTCTATGTTCAGAGCTCTTTAAAATATATGTTTGTGAGGTTCTTTATGTATACTGTACTTAAGACCTCTAAAAAACCACAGTAGCTTCAATTAATTTTACTTTCCAGCTGGCAGGAAAATTAGTATTAGGAAAAAGCAGTAATTGCAATTAAGATAAGCTCAAATTATGACTAGTTTGAAATATTGGCAACCTGAAAATATTTCTCTCTTTCCCTGTTTAAATCACATGATACCTAAATTATTTGCTCTGCTTACAGTTCAATAATTTGTATTTGCCTTCAAAAAAAACTGAATTTGTTTGCTTCTACTTCTTCTAGGATAGAGAAAATATGACATTTCCTCATTATCTCCTAATACATGCTCCCTGATGGAAACATACAGAATCCTTGGGATATGTATAGATTTGGCAGCCTTGAAATGCAGAAATGTTCCATTAAATTTGTGAGTTGAGTTTGGGCTGTGAAATACATCTAAATCATCCAGTATTAGTATATAATGCTGCTATTATAATTTTTCTGAAGTAGGATTTATATTATTTGGGATTTTCTTTCTCTTTTTTACTGTATTTTTTAAAATTTATTTTTATATATTTTGTGAAGTCAAAGAGATGCCTTATGACTTTTAAAAATCCTTTTATCCCATGAGAAATTTTTGAAAAATGCTGAAAACCTCTCCTAATTCACAGAACATTAAATAAATCCCTTTTATTAGATTATAGTATTAGAAGTTACCAACAGCTCAGTAAGATGTTAGAGGTAAGAGATTTTGCTTCCTTTATGCCTGGTCCCATCTACCTGTGGGTGTTTTAGGTGTTCTGCTTGCTGGTTGGAGCAGAAGGGAAACTCTGCTGGTTTAGTTTTTCATCCTTCCACCCTACTTTAGCTGATATTTCTGGAAGCTTCCAAGTTCTTTATTTCCCATTTCTGACTGGCCCTGTATTCTCTGAGCTGTCATTTGAATATGGCCTTAGAGAGGTGAAGGTTTTTTGGATAAATTACCTGATCAGCAGAACAATTCTACAAAGATGTCTGGAATAAAAAGGAAGAAGGTGTGTGTCTTGCACTGAGCTATTCAGCTGGAAAACTTCCTTGCTGATTACCATTAGCATATTCCTGAAAGCAAACTTTCTGCAGAACTGATGCTCATAATCTCTGGTTCAAAGCGTGTATTAAAATAACATTAATAGAAGTTAATACAGTAAGGCAAATGCACTGCTTGCATATCAGAGGGCTTGCTGCTGCATCTAATTAGAGCAGCCTTTTAAAATTTTAATCTATTAATAAATTTGCATGCACATTAAGTTGTTAATATTCATATTTGATTTGATTTTCTGTTGTTAACACTCATAAGGCTTTTTTTTAAAATTGATTGAAGGAGATGACTATGCCTGCATCTCACCATTATTTAATTAAAGCATTAAAGTTTAATTAATAGAAGTAAAATTGCTCATTACCTATACAGGAATACTTTCTACGTCTGTTTCCTTGCATGTCTTTTCAGACCCTACACTTTTGTTCCAGACTTTTTTTTCTTCAGATGGATTTTGTTTGCTTTTCATTTATACACCTTCATGATCATGAGGAGGGATGCATGCTGAAGGGAAAATTAATCTGAGCAATAAATAAGGTGGTGTGCACATTAGAAGATCACGTTAGCATATAAACTTTGTTAGCCTTTCTTTGATGTCCCCTGTAAATGGGAAATGCTTCCTTTGGCACCCAAGTGAAAACACTCAGGGGATGCAGCCCAGGCAGGTCCTCTCAAGAATGTGAAAGTATCTGCAAGAACAGATGTGCAGATTCTGTCATTTGTCCTCCCACATCAGAATAATCTGGAACATGATTGGATTACTTCATATTAACTGAAGGTTAACTTGCCATTCCCTTTACCTGTTAGCTCAGGCGAGCACTTGTGAAGTCACTGCACTTTGTAGAGACTAAGACTCTCAAGGCATTCTGTTGATACTTCATTTTTTAAGTGGTACTTTCTCATCTTATACAAGTTTAAAGTATTTTTTTGCACAAAAAGTTTTGTACCTTAGTGTCCTTTTGGTATAAATTGATGTGGCTCCAATTTCTTTTGGATTACATCCTTTGCAAGAGACAGACATTTAACACTGGGACTAACAAAATAAAGGAGGAACCAGTGCCAGCTGTGAAATAACACATGAATACAGCATCCCTCTTATATTAGATCTTTTCATATAGAAACATTATCTTTTATCTTTCATCTGTAAGGCTTATGAAGAAATGCCTACATAGGGAAGTCCTCGAACCCCTTCCATTTTCTTCAAGTTTTGGACCCAAGGGTGGATGAAAAGAAGTAGTAACACAGAAATGTCAGCAGGCTGAAGAGCCACTGTGCAGCATGAGAATCTTAAACGTGGCTTTGTGCACTGCTATGCAGTACAGGTCAAGTCTGGAACTGAGATGACAGGCTGCTGCTTCTTTGTGTGTAGTCTTATCTTACATTTTGAACTGATTTCTATTGTGCTTGGCTGGCTTTGGAATACAGAGCACAGACATAACCATAAAGCGTGTTTCCAATGTGCTCAGGAAGGTCTTGAAGAAGAGTGAATAACAGAATTTTTTGGTATTTTTTGTTGAGTGTTCAAAGTTTCCCTCCCTGCTGTGTGATATCACTGTAGGATAATATATCAACAGCTGCACCTTACTGCTTAAAGGTTTGCTCAGCTTTTAAAAATGGTTTCAGTATCTCTGCATCTGTTTAGGAATCAAAAGCCAAAAGAACACCAGTTAATGCTGTGACACGATGTTGGCTTCCTTCTTTCCTAGAAAAGTCACTTCCCTGTGCTGCAGCATCAGAAAGGAGTGGGAGGAGTGTTCTCAGTGACCTGCTGGAACCCTGGGCTGACATCAGCCATTGCCCAGCTGTCCTGTGTGGAACAGTTATGATGGTGTTCAGGAATTATGAATGTCTAACATGTTCACAGTTCTGCACAGTGGTTAAATAGTCCTTTTATGTGCATTTAGTGGCATTTTAAAAACTCTCAGAAATTCTACACAGTGGATGCTGTTTTTGAGGGTCACAATGTCACTTATGTGCACCTTCAGGTACCTTTGGAAAGCAGCTCTTAATTCAGAGTGGGAAATCACTCTTCCATCTTTTTCTTGTAAGTTAAGTGGAAAGAAAACTCCTTCTTTTCATAACATATGATTGTGATACTGATGCATTTTTAACTTTACATTCCGAGTGTCTGCAGCTTCACAATTTCTGAGTACTTTAGAATTTTTAATTGACAGCAGTGTATTTTCTGTTCTTTTTGCAAAAGCATCAAACTATAGAGAAAAATCCTGTACCTGATCACATGCTGTTTTAATAATATACATGTATTTGAATATTCAAAGTTTCTTTGTCTTGTGGTCTGGTTTGATGTTTATCTTAATCTACTGTGTAGGAAGGTATATATAAAAAAGTTATAGTAAATGTATGTGTGCCATTAGATGTGCTAGAAATTGACTGAAGTGGCTGTACAAAAGTTGAAATGGAAATGTTGAAATGTGAAAAGAGGGAGAGAAAAATTCAAAAAAGGGAATAAGAAAGTCATCATGACTATTAGGAAAGGATTGAACATACAGTCATGACTTTGTTGACAATGAGAGATCCAGGAAGGAATTTCAAAGAAGCTGTCCCATCTGTGCAGCATTAACAAGAAAAAAGGCAAGAAAAATAAAGGAAAATGCATTTTTAAAAAGGGACTCTTATATTTGCTTAGATGTGTGTGCTTTTTGGAAAATCAGTGCACTACCTGCACTCTGTGCATTGCCACTGCATTGACTGCAGAGAGCAAAAGTGGTGCTGGAAAATTACTTTTTTTGTCACTTTCCATGTCAAAAAAGTATGAGCAAAAAGAAATGAGAGATACCATAAAACTTTGATTGTTTGGTGAGAGGGATGTGATAGGGTACAGCTCCTTTTCATGTTTTTCTTAGTAAGCATGAGGTTTGTAACAATAATATTAACAGTGCCAGCCACTTCAAAGAGCTCCCTTCTGTCTATTCCCCATTTTAGTATGGCCAGACCTCCTTTTATCCTGATGGAGACCAAGCCATCACTGTCTATATTTTTCATCTATAAACTAGAGAGTTAATTGAAGAAAATGGCACAAGCTGGGCATTACAAAGCTACTATTTGTAGGAATTTATTAGAAATTGGTAGTTAGTAATTGTATTGTTTATAATTAGCTGATATATTAAAAGAAATTTGAGTAGTTATAGGATTGATAACATGAAAAAAACTTATTCTCTGGGGCAGCACAAAGCTGTAGTTCTTCAAGGAAAACGTGCTTGGATATTTACCTTTGTCTCTCAGTTAGGTGGACTGTGTGGCATAGAATGGAAAGAGGTTTTATTTTTACAGCTCAGTTCCTCCCTTTGGTAATAGAGGAGGTTAGATTCACATATTTTGTATTTGTAGATCCACATGTTTTCACATTCTCAACTGCAGTTATTCTTAGTAGGAAGAAAATAGAGCTTAAGTGAGTAGGGGAAAAATGTCTTCCTATTTTTGCAAACAATATTGCTTCATTTATAAAATAAGAAAGTATTTATGCAATGCTATAGATTTAATAGCTTAATTTTCCATGTGATGCTGTGCTGTGGGAAAAAAACCAGATTTTGGTAACTTATTGTATTGCATTTACTTTGATATTGCCATGTTTCATTGAGTAATTTCTATAGAAACTGTTACATCCATAATGTATTAACTGTTACTTTGCCATCTACTGAAAATGAGAATTTATTACTCTGGTCATTCTAGTCTTGCTGGAGCCTGAGGTGGGGATGAGTGAAATAAAAATAAGGTATCAGGAACTCAACAAATGGAGCACCAAAGGAACATATAAATTATTTTCTATGGTTTCTAATATTACAAATTCAAGAAAGGAAAAGTTAAATTTTGACACACACAGGTTCTGGGGACTTGGGATAGACTTAAGGATCTGGCCTTTGGGAATATTGAAGGGAATGGCTATCTTATTTAAAAAGAATAGAATGCGGCAGTTTCATCTGTTTCACAATCTTTCTACTCAGTTTATTGCTATATTTGCTGGTAAAAAAATTTTGTTAGAGAATCCCCAATCCTTCTAGTAATTTTTGAGGATTCTACTTGTAATTTTTAATATACATGAAATTTAAATATATATAAAGTATTTAAATATATCAATATTAAAAATTATTTAGGAAATGCAAACCTGTTCTAGTTCTCCACAGTAGGCAAGATCATTGACTTGTTTCTCTAATACTTTTGTGTTTTTCCTAAGTTAAAATAATGCTTTTAGTTCTTGCAGTAGATTTTGTTTTAGTTTCATATACACCAAAAGGATACAAGGTTTACAACCATCTAAAAGCAGCATATTCTTCTCAGTAGCCAGATTTGAAGTGTCACAATGGAGCTGTTCCTGCATTAGCCTAAATTTACTTAGTTTCATGAGTGAGGTGCTCAGAGTTGAAAGGCCAGGCTGCTCGTTGCCTGTGGATGCAAAATTCCACTGTTCTGTACAACACATGGAGCAATGCTCACTGTCAAAGAATTTTCCAATTTGTATTTGTTCTTCATTAGTTTATAATGTTACAATTATATTCAGGACAAACACATGGTTTATTTGGCTTACCATCATTCTTTCTCATGTTTCTGATTTTGTCTGATATATATGCAGTCTTAAAAAGAGAAACATATTTATACTGATGGTAAAAACCAAATGCTTCAAATTTTAATAGGGATGTCAAAATTAAAACTAGAATGAAATCCTCTGGTTCTGAATGTCACATAAAAATCGTCTTTTTAAAATAGCACTGGAATTCATCAATTAAAAATATATTCTCTATACAACTGAAGTTTTGTGCATATTATACATTTTTTATTAGAAGCATTTTTCTCTGTAGAATTTTATGATAAACCTAATAAAATACATCTTCTAAGTGTTCTAAAAGATCTTCAAAATGTTTTGATCACTGTTGAAATTTTCACAGTTGACCAGATCATAGTGACAATAATGAATGACTGTTCAGTTTTATGGAGTGTTTGTATCTGAAGTCCTCAAAATACTTTTTTTAAAATTACTATTTCTGGCTTATGGATAGAGAAAATGCATTGCAAAGAGTTAGAAATTCATTATATTTAAAACTAATGAAGTGGCAATATAGCTAGGAATTCCATTTGTAATGACTACACAATAATAATAATGGAGCTACCCAACTGCAGCTTTGATTACAGAGCTCAGCAAACTCTCCAGGAGACAGTGTAGGTGTTTAAGTGCATTGTTCATGTGTTCTGCTTGGAACTCTTGTACTTAAGTGGTTTTGATCTTAAAGTTTGCTGAACCCTGCAGCCTAATGGACCCTCTTCAACATTGGCAATCTCCCTTCAGTCCCAAGGGATCCAGCACACACCAAAGGTGATTCTCTGGTGGCCACAACCACAGCAGAGAGCAGAGAGAATGCTCAGGAGGGATAGCATTCCCTTGGGCCAGCTGTGGTTATGGAGGTACCCTGCTGTCCTACCTGAGCAAGCCAGGTGCTGCTCTGACCCCTGGAGAATGTGGCACTGCCTGCTGCAGCTACAGGTCACACATTTAACTTCATCTGCTGCTTCCCTGTTGTGGCAGGGGCACCACTCCAAATCCTTGTGGCATGCCGTGACACTTTTTAAATTTAGGAGAGGGCTTGAGGTGCTTTCTGGGGGTGCAAGCAATGGCAGCACTGCAGGCAGGCTGTGCAGGGCAGGGTGAAAGCCTCCTGCCCTGGCAGAGCTGTGAGTTTGCATCAGGTGTCCAAGGGTTGGTGCAGATCCCGTGGGGAGCCCGGGGTTGACTCTCACAGCTGCTCTGCATTTGTGTTTCTACGGTGTCTTTGCTACTGCTGTGCTTTGACCTTGTTAGATTAAAAAGTTCTGGAGTATTTCTATTTACGTGCAGCTCCTTCTACTCTGCCTGAAGCATAAATCTGCTCTGGCCTTTTTTGACTTTTGACTGGTGAAGAAGGCAGCTCTAGTGGGTAGATGATGGGGGATAGGTGACTTTCTGTTGACTTCTCCTCAAAATCCAGCAATAGGTTCTGATTGAGCCCAAAGGTATTACAAGGCTATTCCTGTTAGTTTTCAGCATTTTGCGTTTTCTGCAAAGCTTGATTTATTTTTATTTAATTGTTTAGATTTTGAGGGTTTATGTTTTCTATTAATTTATAGCAGAACTGGGGGAGCCCAGAGCAGACACATCTCACTCCTTTGGCATGGAGTGTGGCACTGGGGTTTTCCCTGCCACAGACACATGCTGCTGCTTCCTCCAGCTGATTTATCACCCCTTGCTCTGCATTGCCCCAGCCCAGTCTGAGCCCATGTCTGTGAACAGGGTAAACTCGAGCAAGCCAGGCTTGTGAGGAGACAGTCAGGCATTTGATGATCAACTCAGAATACCTTGTGATGCTCTCTTGTGCTCCCTCAGCAGCCCTGGGCATGTTCAGCTGCCAGGGTATTGATTGGGTAGTTTCCACTGGCTACTGCAAGTGCTGTGATACTGTAATTTCTAGCCTCTGTTTTTCTGCTGTCATTTAGAAAACTGTGCACAGTCCAGATTGGGATTTTATGGTCTGCTGCCCCCTTGGACAGATTTTTTTTCTATTTTGATGGAGAAAACCTTTGAAAATGCCTGTAATCTAGAAAGTATAGAGTTGGTGCATGGTAATGATGCTATTACAGTAAGTGAAAAATTGATAGGGGTCATTGCTCCCTTGATAACGGATGAAAATAATGCAAACTTGCACAGGGAGAGGAAAAGCAAACAGCCCAAAGTGCATATAACAGATCAGAGGCTTTCACTGGTATGTTAATGTAGAGCTCAAGTTTTACATTGCATGCTTGACATTTTGAAGAAGTAAGAGGGCAGAAGGAAGTGCCTGGGTTAGCACTCATCAGTTGTTGATGGGGAGCCTCATCCTGTAGGAACTTTGCTCAGAAAGGGTGGAGGGAGAGCTGCATTTTTCTAGTGGCTCCCTGAAATACATGGACAGGAACCTGTTCAAAAGGTTTATGTGATAATAAAATAATAGTAGGAGATTTTTCAAACCTAATGTTCTGGTGATTGGATGCAAAGTACTTTTGGCTAATTCTTTAAGCTGTAAATTGGTCACCAGATAAATAGTCACTGAAACAGGCAGTGTTTTGTCACAGTGGGAAGGTGGAAATGAAGAAGTGAAAGAGGTTTACAGAGTAGTGGGAAGTGATGTAGGCTGTAAAGGCAGGTGATTTCCAACATTTGTGGGTTTGATTCTTACTGGTATGTACTAAGCCTTTACTCAGCCTTCAAATTATATTTCCTTTTTTTAGCATATTACAATTAGCTGTTTCTTCTGTAAAGTTACAAAAAAAGAGGAAAAATAGTGTGTCTTTCTCTTTCATGTGACTTTTATGTATTTTGCTTCTAATTTTTTTTATTCACATTACCTACATGTTTTACTTCAATAGTTATTAAATATTTACATATGTTTTTTGCTTAAAAAGCATGATTCAGAAATTAAGAACCCTTAATAGTAGATGTCATTAAAAAATGGTGACTCACAAATCCAAAATGAGATGAAGATATATCTGAAAATACATCTACATTGCTGCAGTCAATGGAAGATTACCCAATGTTCACATATTAATGTCCACTGTAAATTCAATTAATTAGCAAGTAATTTGGAGAGAAATGCAATTACTGTTCGTTAATTACTCATGATTATGAAGCATACATTAAATACAAAACCAAGTGCAATTGATTCAGTTTTAACTTTCTTCTTATTTATCTTTTGACATTGTTTCTGTTTCATGTTAGGATACAGCTGTGATCCTCAAAAGGCTTAAGTATGTGCTTAGCTTTGTGCACTGGGAAGATTCTGAGAGTCTTCTGTGAAAAGTGTTTTAATTTGTGACCTTGTCTGTTTACTTGTGTTTGAGTCTGCCACTTCCACAAGTAATTTTACTGAGTCCTGACACCTTTTAACCTTACTATCCTCATGAACTGCCTAAATTTTATTTGAGCTCGGGGTGCCTAGAAATCCAATCTGGCACCACATACTCATGATGGAAGGACAGTGAGAGGGGAAACCATTTGCATCTTTCACATTACATAATTTTTAGAAATAATATTTTGGCATTAACAAACCTTTAGGACAAAATTGTTTGTCAGGAGACTGAATTTCTCATTAGCTCATGTATCACTGGCAGTTTGATCTTGTGATGGGATGCAGGCACTGGAAGATGTATCCCCTCAGGATGCAGAGATTGCTTCAGAAAGTGATGCAGGATCTGGGATCTTTTTCTGCTTCACCAGCTGCCCAGCATAAGGAGCATCTGAGGCCAGCTTAAGGCCTTTCTCTGTTTGTTCTTTGCAGGGAAAAGTAAAATCAGAAAGAACACATGTCTGTCTAACTTTTTGATAGCAGGTGAAAAACTGGGTACATAGCAAGCATATGTAGCCTTAGAATGTGCCTAAAAAACTTCCTGGATGAACAGAAAAGGAAGGACTGGGTGGAGAATTTGGGTTTGTACAGTGTATTTGTGAAAATAATTCCAGGCGATTAAATGAAATATTTGTCTATATCTGTGCAAAATCTCACGACTGAGGTTTATGAATTCTGCTATAAAGACCTTGTCCCACTGTCTCTGAAGCAAGCAGCACTGTTGGTCAATATTTGGAATAATTATTTGATACAATACATGTAGTTGCCAACTAGAAAAGGAGTTTCTACTTTGTAGAAAGCTTCCCAACTTTCTTTGTTATTTAATGATCTGTTTCCTGCAAAAAATTCTGTGGATATCTATCTATATATTTACCTAAGTTTATTTGGAAGCCTGATACACAACCTATGGATTTTAAGAGAAATTTCTCATTCAAGTTCCCCTGTGGTACATTGTGACTATAATCTACCTTGTAAAGTCAAATAAAAATTTGCTGTTGTCATGGGTTAACACAGCTTGGTTTTTAGTTAAAGGAGAAAAGAGTTTGTGGTGAGGAACTTTGTTCATGAAAAACTTCACACCATTCCCTTTATGTGTTCTTCTCCTTGGCTTCACCCAAATATCGTGTTTTGTGAATTTAGTGGGTTGCAAACACTCTGTATATGAAATCTGCTCCATGCTTAAAACACAGAGTATTTGAACAAATAAAAGGCACTGAAGATCTTGGCTTAGAAATGAGATCTGAATTTTATTCCTGCCTTGTTTTCAGGGTAACACATTGCTTAAAGCCTTTGAGCTTCTGCATATCTTGGCTTTCTTTTAAATGAAGCGATGAATAAACCCACCAAATTTGCACATTTTTTGCAGTTCTGTCAGTATAAGTTCATTTTATTTAACTTCTTGGTATCCCAGTTGAATGGGCAACATCTGGGGTGTCTGACCTGTTGCAAATGAAGTGGCACATGCAGGCTGTGTCAGTGGAGCCAAAGTTTGGCATATGAGTTTTAACATACTATGGAAATGAATAAATAGTTGGCTGTAGAGTTTAGATTAGTGGCCCATTTGATTCTGAGATCTCTACAGCTACCAGAGACAAAAATCACCATAAAAAATAACAAAAATAAACCTGACACTGAATGGATAAACCTGAACAAAATGTCTTTGATTGGAGCATTTGGGAGGGCTGCCAGGCTGGACTTTGAGATGTTTATAATGGGTTATGTGTTGATTGAGGAGAGGAGCATGAAAGGTGCAGTTTTAGCACCCACAACCTATGCCAAAGTATGCAAGAGGGTGGGGACTGCTGTTTGGATAGGGGACAGATCAATTAAATCTTTTAGGACAGGATGCTTTAAAATGCATGTTTGTAAGTTAAGACATAACCTAAACATTTTATTCACAGGAGATTCTGAAGTTTTATCCAGCTGGTGAGTTCTTGGTGGGGAATCAAAATTGAGACAGACTTCCCAAGCCTTCAGCAATTCTTTTATTTTCAACCTTGTGGCTTTTGAATTGGTTCAGCATTTAAAATTCTTTCCTCTCTGCTAATTAGAGATGTGGTGATGCAGCTTTTCTTTCAATTTCAGATCAGACACAGTTTAAGTTTGAATAAATCAAACACATTTTGAATCCTCTTAATGAAATAAATAAATGCTGACAAAATGTCATGGTTCAGTTTGTAATCTTAACTAGAAATACAGCTTTAACATACTGATTCTCAAACTCCCAAACAAAATCAAAGGTTAAAAAGGGCTTATTATTTAAATAAAGAGATAGACATTGGCAAAGGAAAAACAAAGAGTAGATACATTATTTCCTCTAACCCTTAAACAATTCACCTGTTTCAGTAGTTTTATCAAACAGTGAAATATGGACTGAAAATCAGCTGTTACCCATTTTGTTTGTAAAGTGGCCCTGGAGTTAGTAAATTAAAGCACACTGGTAAATTGAAGTTTGGATCAATGGCTCTTTTTATATGGAAGTTATCTGGTTTGCTATGTGGGAGAAATGGCATGGAATAGCAGTGGTGATTTTAATCCTGAAGAAATAAAGTAAAATTTGACATGAAATATTTGATGTGAAATGTACACGTGAAAAATTGCTTGCTTTGCTTTATACTATCAGCATAACTTAAATCCTGATTGTCTGGTTTTGGGTCATCTTTTGGAAACCAATTTTCTCTTTTTGAGGATTGTAATTCTGACTGTGAATTTTATTCCTAAAAGACCTCAGGACATTTGTGTAGTTTTCTAATGTGAGACATATTGTTTTGTTGTGATTTTCCTATTTAGAGATTTGTTTTTTTGTGAGGTTTTGTGTTGTGCCATCCAGGACAACACAGCAAGCAGTTAAGCAGATAAATAATTCTGCTGAGTACTCAAGGGTAGAAATATCATGAATGCCAACAGAGAGTTACCTCAGTGGAAAAAAAAAGGGCTTTAACAAGGTGAGAAAATAGAGCTTGTGCAAAAACAGATGAAGAAAATGTCTACTCTGATAAATGTAAATCAAGTACAGCAATTGCAATTTTTTGTTGGTAAAATTAGAGCTAATGATTTTAGTAGAATGAACTGGATGGAAACAAAGTTTTAAAGCAGTGAGCAGGATGAGATTGAACAGTCTGCTTTGAGATCCTGGAAATAAACCTAAGACTGGAGAATGGGTGAAAAGTGAATTGAATTAAGGATTTCTTTTTAAGAGTTAGGAAGAAAATGCCACATATTTGTACAATCAGATGGTAAGCTCAATTCTACTTCATTAGACACCTTAAAGGCTAAAGCAGCACTATAAAATTCAATAGAAATAAAATTTACCAGATAAATTATTATTGCTGAAAACAAATTTCAGTAAGAAAGTAACATGAATCCATGATTGCTTGCTTAAAATAGCTGTCTAAACAGTAGACTGCACAATAATTTGAATTTTTATAGCAAATTCACATAGGGGTTCACTGGTGAGTGCTGAGTACCAGTATCTAGGCATAGGTCAGACTAAAATTCAAACACTGAAGTACTTTTCTCTTTCACTATTTTCATTTGCTTAAATCCTTTCAAGTGGAACCACATTTTTTTGACTTTCCTGTGAAGAATGTTGGCATCTTAATTTTGAAATAATGGTTATTTTACAAACCCATTAGTAATTATTTCGGTTTTATTTAGCAGCCATGAAAGTGGATCAATGTTAGCCTGAAGTAAGCCAGAAATAGCACCAACTACTTAAAATATATTTCTCCTTTGTGGTGTCACACTAGTTAATGCTCATACCCACATGCTGCTCTGATGCTCACAAACATTCCTGGCAGACACAAATTCTGTTTTTTCATACCATTCTTTGTTTCCATGATGTTTAGGAATAATGTGTATTCATATAAAAAGACAGCCCCAAATGGGAAAATGTGCTCTTCATTTTCTGAGTCACTGTGAATAGGATATTAGACAGACCTGTGCTGACAGTTTCTGTACATTACCAGCAGGAAGAAGAGCAGATTTGAGGCCTTTGAATCCCAGATCCCTGCATTATTCTTTATTGTCTGGGTGTCAGTTTTCTGAGTGGTGTAAAATTCACCCAGTATCTCCTGAGGCAAAATGTCAATGAATTCACCTGTCCAATTATTGAGCCTTCTATAAATTTGTTATTACACTTTTATTATAAAGGTAATAGTAAAATGCCTTGGGCACCCTTGCATAAAATAGCTAAACCAATATTAAGTTGCCAGCTGGACAGCAAACTCTTTTCCTGTCTGTGTGTGTTTGAGAGACTCTCTTTGCTCAAAGTCTCTATAATAAGATGGCTCTTCTGTTATGTTTTTATGAAGGTCATTGGTTCTGGACAATTTCAGGCTGATGGTGGAACAAGAGTTTCTAATGTAAAATGCTCTATTGCAAACCTCCTTTGAATTAAGGTCAGGGCAGCTTCAACACTTTTACGAGGGGAGTAATCTTGATGAGACACTCAAATAGACATTGTTCAAATTATTGGGAATGAAAGATTCAACCTTCATTTTGAAGTTAATGTAGAAATTATGTTCTGCATTGTCCTGGACTGTTGAACTGAGTCAAGACACTTTTCTGTGTGGAATTTGGTGCCATAACCTGACTTTGAGAAAATGAGTGATGGTAGAAGGGATAACACCTGAAACAAACGGTAGCAATTCCCTGGCTGGCTGCCCATGCAGAAAGCTTTCCTTGCATGGGCTCAGCTGCTGGTTCCAGGGCAGCTGGGGGAGCTGGTGCAGCTCCTGTGTCAGTGATGTGTGTGACAAACGCAGGAACACACACTGCAGAGACAGCGAGGGGATCCTTTCCAGTGCATCAGCTGACTCCTCCCTTGCACTGTACTGGCATCATGTGAGCTTTCTCCTGATTCAACATCAGCCAGCAAACAGTCAGCCTTGTCCTGATCTGCCTCTGACAGTGGCCCAGATAATCAATAGCGCTGGCTGGCTGAGGAGAGACTTGAGAAGACTGGCTGAGACTGATGGCTCCATATGCACAATCACAATGGATAAAGGAAAATACTTTAGTAGTCCCTGTGTAGCTCCCCTGCAGTACTAACTGGGATGTTAGTAACATATTTGGGATGTTCAGAGACCTCTTGTACATCTCTTGTCTAAGGAATGCATTGAATTTTGTTCTACACCTATATACTTAATCTATTTCTAGTGATGCTTTCAGAAAAATGTTATTTGAAGAAATTTGCTGTTATGGGAAATTACAGAATTCTGGGAACATACCTCATCTTAGAAAATGTCTGACAGTGCACAACTACACTGAAAGGTGATGTTAAGAGTTAGGAACAGGAACATTGTTGGACAAGGCACTTGGCAGTAAAAGCTCTTCAATAGCTTTCCAGGAAAAAAAAAAAATTTGGAAAGAGCATGCAGATTGTGGCTTGTATTTGCAGTAAGTGTCACCTGACTATGGTGGGTGCTTCATATCCACTCTAAACTGCATCATTAGGGCCACTGGGTTGATCTGAAAATGAAATCTGAAGTCAAAGTTGGCAGCTATAAACTGAGGGATGAAAGTGTCTGTGTGCTGTCTCAAGTGAATGCACTGTTATTTGAAAGTTGTATTTATTCTTCTGTGAGATTCCTGTACTCGAGTGAGCTTTATACGTGTTCTGGTTCAGTAAAACACTGGGCCTCTATCTCATTTATTGGATTTCAGCATGGTGGAGCTTAAAAAGATATGAAATTTTATTAAAGTGGATAATCTTCAAGTAAACTTTTTCCCCCCCCTTTGAATCAATAAATAAACCATTAATTGTCCAGAAAAATCCTAGAAAACAAATTCTGATTTCAGTGACTGTAACGGTAGCATAATTACAGTGTGCTTCACTTCAGCAGTATGGCTGAGGTCAGAGTAAATGTTACAAGGACTAAACAATAAAAGTGCTTTTCTATCTGCAGCCTCGCCTTCACTCCTCCTTCTTGCAAGGAACCTATGGGGGATTTATGAATATATGTTGTATCTTTGTAGCACAGAGAGCACCACAGCCTAAGCGTGGTGATACTGAGAAGTGCCTATTAATGAGAATTGAATGAGGTTTTTTTGAATTTTCACATGCAGGTATCCTTATCCTCATGCGTTCCAAGGGCGTTAAGCTGATAAGATCTGAATTTGTACTCTGAATTAAGTTTCCATGGATGGGTTTATTCAAGAATAGCTGTTGTTTTCAGTTTGGATATCTTTATTTCAGATCAGCGTTTAAATATAGCAGTCCTTAAATGCTGTGCATGATGGTGACAGGGCACAGTGCAGACACCAAATGTTCTTCCTGTGGAGGGAAAGGCAGTGGCCAACCCAAAGGAATTGTGCAGTTGGACACAAGAACAGGAAGGGGATGATGGACAGATTGGCAAGCAATTTTAGTGGAGCTACATTTGTTTTCTTGCTCTGGCATCAGCCAGAGTTCCTGGAGCTCCATTGCCCCCAGCTGGCCATTCCTTTTCCTCTGGCTCCCACCTGCATTTCTTGTCTCTGCGGGCCAGGGTGGAGGATCCATCCCGGGGGATCCACCCTCCCTCTGTGCCAGCTGTCCCTACTGTGGAGCCTCTGGCACTGCTGGACCCTCAGGTTCAGCTGGGCAGGGATTTAATTCCATGTGTTCAATGTTGTCTGGCTTAATTAACCTAATTCTACCTTTGATTGAATAACCCCTTTCCTCTTTTGACTGTCTCGTTAAAAGGTTGAATAAAATCTGTCTCAATTTGTTGCACATTAGTTTTCCCTTTCCTGAGGCACACTTTTTAGAGAAAGCTTGCATGCCTATATGTTCTGTTCCCTCTTCTGTGTTTTTGTGTTTGCTTGTTGTTCTCACTTTATATCTGTAGATATATATGATGTCATATATATATAACCTAGAGGATAAGATAAAATTTTAGGCTCATATCTTGCCTTCCTAATCTTCTCTATTTATTGCATTTTGTTTGTGTCTCAGTTGGGCACTGTGTCCCTGTGTTGTCTGACATTGCATTAATGATATTTATTCTTTTCATCACACTAAGAGCTCTCAATGTCTCATTTTCAGTGCAGTTTGCAATACTTACAACTCTGCCCTTTACTGTTCTCAGAAGTACTGTCTTCATTCTGCACTAAGCTATTTTATTCTTTAATCCTGTTTTTGTCTTGTTTTTCAGCTTTCTTTCTTTTGTCTTCTTGGCACTGAGGGCATTACTCTGTTCTTTTGTCTTTACATCCCTATTCCAAGAGTCTCTGAGTTTTTCAGAGTAAAAAAGTTACAGAATGATTAGAGGGATTTTAGATATTTAAAATTACTCCATGTGTTGCAAATGTATTAGAGTTTGGAATTGCTGATTTGATTTTAGCTCTTGTAATGGGCATTGTGATGGAGGCAGTAAAATGTCAAGAAAGGGGGCTTTTTAATAGATTCAGTTTTATTTTTCAGAAAAGATTGCTTGAAGAAAAAATAAATACAGTGATGTAGAATGTTAGATTTAAAAGAAATCAGTTGCTCAGTTTGAAAAATCTTTCTGTAAAATTAATTATTTTTATCCTTTAAATTTGGAGTTCCCCATTTTCCACCACTAACTTTACTTTCCTGTGTCTCCTAATGTCAGATGCAAGTTCAATGTAATTGTCCTGGTGCTCATCGTCCTCATTTTGGTTCTCAGTTCTCCTTCTTCCCATGTTTCTCTAAAAGAAGGAGGAGGAAGCCCTTTGTTTAGGCTACATGTTTTAAGACTGAAGAGTGTTTATAGAGTATTCATCTGTTTTTTCTTCTCCATGATACGTGTGGTGACATCACTGCATACTTTTAGATGGTTTGGACAATGCAAAACCAGCAGTGAAAATGGAGAGAGCAAACAGAACATGCTTTTATAATTAACTACAGGACTTAGAGAATAGCTTGTGAGTCACGTTAGAGGGGAAAAAAGCTAACTTAGTTCTGAACTCAGAGGATGAACCTCTCTAGGCTTTCATATTTAATGTCCACAGTAGCCGAGGTCTTCATTCTTGTTCTCTCTAGTATCAGGTTTAAAAAAGACAAAGTATTTTTTTACAAACACCTCATCTGCTGTTGTTGATGTTTAGCAAGCAAATATCAGAACATGAATGAATTCAAACTGACAGGTTTTGGTAACATTCTAAGAGGGTTAACCACAGTAACTGGAGTCACCCACAGGTAAAATCCTTAAACAAGTTGTTCAGGATGCAGTCAGAGAAGAATGATGAAGCAAACCTGTTTTCTTTAATTTAACTAAGATGACCATTATGTTACAATGTCTGTAGCCTTGTGTAAAATGCATTTTACTGTTGGAGTTACAGTGCTTTTAAAATTACCTAGCATAGCTAATGGTGAGTAAAAAGCCCCAGTTCTTGTGTACATGCAGGTTTCCCTCTTTATCACATACCTTTCTAACTGTCTCAGGCCCTGCAGTACACACCAAGTCCAGCTAAAGCTTTTTTTTCCATTTCTCCTTTACACAGGTAGAGCTGAATAACCACTTCCTTTATCTTGCATTCATGTCAAGTATGCATTAACATTCCTTTTAGCTACATCCAGGAAATGTTTGATATTTGCTTTTATTGTAGTAGTTTGCCATTTTTGACCTACAATTAATTTCTTTCAGAAATCTCCATCTATTTCTGGTGCTCCACTGAGTTCTTCCTCATCATTCATCCATGAATTAGATCTTTCCCTCCTAATGATATACTCTATTTGACAAATCTAATTCTGTTAATTTCAGACTGTTTCTGTTGCTCCCAAATACTATTTTGAGTTCTCACAGAATCACTGGGTTGGAAGAGACCTTTAAGATCATCAAGTCCAACCCATGCCCTAACACCTCAACTAAACCGTGGCACCAAGTGCCACATCCAATCTTTTTTTAAACACATCCCGGGATGGTGAATCCACCACCTCCCCAGGCAGACCATTCCAGTACTTTATCACCCTTTCCATAAAAAACTTTTTCCCAATATCCAACCTGTATTTCCCTTGGTGGAGCTTAAGGCTGTGTCCTCTCATTCTGTCAGCTGAGAGACCAACCCCCTGCTGACTCCAGCCACCCTTCAGAAAGTTGCAGGGAGTGATAAGGGCACCTCTGAATCTCCTTTTGTCCAGGGTAAACACCCCCAGCTCCCTCAGTCATTCACCAGCCTCGTTGCCTCCTCTGGACGTGCTCAAGTGTCTCAGTGTCCATCCTAAACTGAGGCGACAGAGCTGGACACAGCACTCAATGTCCACCCTAAACTGAGACACCCAGAGCTGGACACAGCACTCAATGTCCATCCTAAACTGAGGCGACAGAGCTGGACACAGCACTCAATGTCCACCCTAAACTGAGAGGCCAGAGCTGGACACAGCACTCAATGTCCATCCTAAACTGAGACACCCAGAGCTGGACACAGCACTCAGCATTCAGGAAGAATGACCTCCCTGCTCCTGCTGGCCACACCATTCCTGATCCAGGCCAGGTGCCATTGGCCTTCTAATTCTATTTTCCAAGGGGCATGGAATGACTTCCAGCTTCATGTCATTTGACAAATTTTTAAGGCTTCTCTTCATGTAAATCCTGAATCAAATTATTAAATTGCACTTGGTACTGGCCAGATCTTTCCCCAGTCTTCCAAATTCTCTTCCTAACATGACAATACTAAATCCACTTTGAGAGCACATCTGTCTGAGAAGTGCCTTCACCTTATGTTCATTTCATTAGCCTCAGAGTCCTTAGAGGGAAACAGCATCACTGAGCATATACTATGCTGTTCCTTATTTTTGTCAGGCCCAGCTGGAAGCTCTCATGGATGATATGCTGCCCATAAATCCAGGATTGGTGAGGGTGACTATACTTCTAAAAATATTTAGAGAAATTTAATCAGGATATCTTTCTCCTCCTCTTTTCACCCGTGTAGTACAAAAGACACTTGTTATGAAAGGAAATAGTATTGGTTAAAACAGAATCACTCTTAGACTGATGTTGGCTGTTTCTTTCCACGTTATTGTCTTGATTGTGAATTGATTGTTTAATCACTTCTATTAGTGTCTTTTTGGGTAGTAAAATCTAGGAAGTGATTCTACATTTCTTTTCCTTGGTTTTGAAAATATTTAAAAACAAGTTTCTCTTTTCTTGTCCTTGGCATTTACTTTGCTACCCACAGATCTTAAAAAATATTCACTAATATTTTAAAAAATTATTTCATTAGTTTCTCCAACAATACATGGGAAATTTCATCAGGCTTCACTGATGGAAACACATATTACTTATCTACCATTTTTTCCAAATATGACCTCAGCTCCTAATCCCATAGTTAAAAATGCTTGTGTCATAGTAACTACTCAAATTAAACTGTCTGGTGAAGGCTGAAATAAATAAACCTTTGACTAATTAAACTTTCTCTACAGTTGGGTTCTGTAGAATTCTTGTTAGGATTTGCTTGCACACATATTTTTGTTATGGCTCAGGCCTCACATGTACTTGCTGAATAAAGCAAATGTTTTTGACTGTAAAAATTTGAATTTAGATTGTGGTCTTAGATCCAAAGTGTCCTCTGGCCAAGTAATCCTAATTAGTAAAGAGAAACTTTGCATTGGCCCCTATTATTCCAAGGTATATATTCAACTGGCAAGATGCAGTTCAGGTCAGCTGGCTTATGGTCATGGTTTATAAAACATCTAAAAATGTGGCCTATAAATCACAGCATCCTGGAGTGTTTTAGAATACAGTTAACTGTTACAGAACAGAGTTCTTACACTATTTAGTGTTTTAAAGATGATACCTGATATCCTCAGTTTCATGTGGAAGTTAGTTGGCAGCCTGTGTAGATTAAGGCAAAAAAACTGTAATGGTCTCTTTTTGATTCCACAAGTCTGTGTTCTTACAGATACTTGAGAATTCTCTGCAAGTATCATTTTCCATTTTGCTGCCTCAAAGATCCTGCTTATTGTCATACTGCACATGTTTGGAGAGCAGGAGATGGAGTTAAACTTTCTGTATTTTTCTCAAGTAGGGTTGTTTTGAAAAATAGGCTGTCCTTTCTGTCATGTGAATTCTCTTTTTTAATGTGATTTCTCTAAGTTTACCTGTTTTGCAGAAGAAAATCAGAATTATTCCAAGATTAGACAAATTGGAAGAAATAAATCATAAGGTCAAAAGACCATGCACTTGCCTTTAGCCTGTCAATGATGCGGCAAATTTTGGTGACCTGGTTAAATTCAAGGGTTAAACAAAGTGCTGTACACTGTTTCTGTCTTTAGACATTTGTTCTGTATCCATGGACTTATTTTAATGTAAATAGTCACCTCGACAGCTGTGTCGCCTTAAGCACATTTTATTTAGCAGCTGGGTTCTACGTGTCACTTGGCAGCCATGGATTTTCAATTTTTCCCCATGCCAAGGGGGCAGCTGGAATAATTTGAGTGCTCATTAATTCGGGAGAAATATGAGCTGCAAGTCAGACAACATGAGTCTTCTGTGTGGTGTTGTACAAGGATAAGCGGATCAGGGTAGAAGCAATTTGCCCTGTCCCAAGGGGGTCTTCGTTTTTTAATAAGCTGGTTATGAAAATTCTATTTCTTTGCAGTTTAAAGAGTCTAATTAGAGCCTGTAATTTCTCTCATATAACTGGAGTGGATGAAGGTTAACATTAGGCCTCCAGAGTCTTTTCACGTTCATTTACAGACTTAAATCAGGTAATAGTTTGTAGCTAATTAGAATGGAGTATTAAATATTTAGTTTGACTTCACTTAACTGTGAGAATGCATGGATGCTGTAGGGCTACAAAAATTATAGAGAAGAAGTACATTTAATTTTTAATCAAAGATAAACTTAAAGGCATAGCCATTTTAATAGTGACTGGTATATGGTGACAGTCTGAGCAGCAACAGCCTTCAGTTGGTTGAAATGTCAAGATAAAGGAATTTCATGTCTATTTTATGTTCTTGCTGTAGCACTTTGAAGATTCAAACAATTCGTGGGTGTATATACATAATGTCTGAAGGATTAAATATTTTTTAGCATAGCAGACAGGTTTCGTGTAAAATCTCATTCATTTTTCTATCCACTAACTCAGCATTTTCAGAAAGATTTTCTTAAAGAAGTTGAAGTGTTTCTACTCACAGGAAGTCCAACAATAAACACGCGTTCCTACCAGAGTTTGCTGAACAGTGGGTCTGCTCTTCCATCGGAGCAGCATCTGCATTTACAGCTTCTTCTGCTTTGGCTGATTTTGTATTTCAATGAACAAGTAAAGTAATCATACACACTTCTTCCTGTTCTTGTAAGTCTTCAGTTTTATTCTCAGGCACATGATATGATTCTTGGGGCTGTCCTGTGCAGCCCAGTACTTGGACTCTGATAATCCTTGTGGATCCCTTCCAGCTGCAATTCTATGACTCTGTTACATCTACAATTCACAAAATTCTTTACATTCTCAGAGTAGACCTCATACAGTTTTCTGTGCTACATTATGAAAATCTTCCTGTTGCAAGTTGGATTCTTAGAACCTGAAACTTTTGCTGCTGAACTCAGTATAAAACCTCTAAAATTCAGCTGTACAGAAGCAAACATAGCCTTACAAAGGGGAGATCAGCAGCACATTGACTTTTACCTAAAACAGTTGGTTCAAAGCACAGGCCAGGGGGATTTGTGTCTCCTTGTAGTGGAGGAAATCTTGCTCAATTTAAGCTTGCATGAAAAAAGACAGATATCCTGAGCCATGAAATACAGAACCTTACTTCAAAACAATTCTGTAAAGCTTCTGCAAATGGATCATATTCTATTAAACTGGACATTTTAGTAATGCCTCTTGGTCAGAGCAGGAGTGGTTATGGATTGAATTTTTCTGGCTTTATTTTAATGATTTGTTTTGTGTGAAATTTATTCTACAAAGCAATTTTTTTATTAAATATAGAGCATCCAACTCTTGCTGCACACCTGCGTGATACAAAATGACATTGCACAGATGTGGCTGTGATGTACCAGAGAGCCCAGAAGCACCTTACACCTTTTATAATTATCCTTCTACAGTCTGATGTCTACCAAACAAAAATTACATTCTGTTAACTTTTATCCAGTGAAATTTTTGGTGCCTTTTTAACACTACTTATTTTCCATACTTATTTCCAGTAGGAGCTCTGTATGCTAATTCCCTTGGCTATGACTACCTTTGTACTATTGCCTGTTTGATTGTGTGTTAATGCCATTTTAGTTTAGACTGGATCCTCAGCTGCTCATCTTCCCAAGCTTTCCCATACTTTCAGTGAGCTGATTTCTTGTCCCATAAACTGAGTGCAGCTCCCCCTTGTCTTATCTCATGGGTCACTTATATCCTCAGTGATTGTTCTGGATAGCAGTGAAATCCCTTGTTCATTTGTGAACATAGCTCTGGGTCTAAAACTGGAGTACCAAAAGTGGTGAAGTATTTAAAATTGAAAAGGGAAGAATCCTGATAAGGTGAAGAGGTGAACAAATAATTGAGACAAAATAAAGAAGAAATATACTGTATATTTGACAGAGGAAAAAAAAAAAAGACAAAAGGTGTCTGTAACCTCAAAATAGTCAAACCTTTCTGACTGTCAGCTTGTTCAGGCCTCAGATTCTTGGCTCACAATCTGTAGCTTTAATCTCAAGTTTCCTCCAGCATTTTTTGGATGCTAGAAACTCCATTACAGATTGGTAGAAAATCAGTGATAAAACTTTTAAATGTCACCTTATTTTCTTACACTGCTTTCCCAGTTGCCAATTTTTATAAAATGGTTTATGACTGCAATAATCCCCTCAAAATCAGCTGTTATGGGAGATAATAGCCAGTTGTCAGAGCATTAACCACCCTTGACTTCACTTTGGGCCATTATGTAACAAAAGAACGCACTGGTGGTAAAGTTGCCAGGTGTATTAAATTATATGATGAATTATAGAGACTCTGTAGTGGAGATTAGTGTCCAAAAGAGACTACTGGAGATTGCCAAACCCATTATCTGATAGGACTGCAGGCTGGACAAAATCCCAAGGGTGAAAGGCCAGTGCTTTATCCATTATGTCATCCTCTAATCTGTGTCTGCACCATGCATGGTGAAGTACACTGTAAATGAGTTACCATTGTTCTGTGTTACATCCTGGAACTGTGTCATAGCAGAAGTGGAGTCATTGGCAGTGTTTGGTTACTTAGAATTTAGTCTGATTTTGATCTTTTCTCATGGATTCCTGCAAAATAATTAGTTGATATACAAGAAAGTTGAGTAGAGTAGTAGCAGAAATTGCATGAGCCTGCTTTTTCCACAGGAGCTTCAGTTAGGTCCAAGAAAGTTGGTTATGTCATGGCTTCTGCTCTAATCCCTTCTCCTTCTCTCCATTCAGACAAATTAATTTGTTTAGGCTGCTATTTTGCATTTAAGGAAGAAAATGTATGTTTTAGATTTCAGCAAATCCCCCAGGATTTTGAAGAATGTCAATATTGGGTATAGTTAAATTATCCTTGAGTAGTTCATTTAGGCTTGACTTGTTAATGATTTGTAATGACTGACCTGGAATCTTGCAAATCAAGAATGGAATCAAAAATTTCCTTTGCTTTTCAGATGATAGCATAGAATTTCTTCCTAGCTCCAATAAATCTATTTCACTTTACTTTGAAATAGTAACGTTGTTATGATAGAAAACTGATATCAGATAACATTTGAAAATTTAAGAAGTGAGTTAAAATTTTCCTGTCCCTCCTGTACTCCATGTAACTGAAGTCATTGTACCATAGTTGGATGTACCAGTTGAATGATATAAAAAGCAAAATAAATAATTTTTTTAAAAACTCAGGAAAATATTTCTAAAATAGTTTTTCAGTAATTTGTAGTATGTACACAATATTCGAGGGTGCTCTATAAAGATTTTATTCTCACTCTCTATATATCTGAAATATTTATAACACAACTCGTTGGACTCAAAGTAATTTGTTACAGTTATAGCTCATGCTGAAAATAGAAGTTACAATGAAGGCAACAAGTTGGTTTGGGGTAATCTCAGGTTTTTTGGGTTTCTTTGAAGAGTAGTCTTTGGGATGTCATTTCCTAGGCATGGTCTTAGCCAAAAGGTTTAATGTTCTCAAAATCTGTGAAAATTATCTTTGCTGAATTGACTTGTTCAACTACTAGGAAGAATTTAGTACATTCAAGCTCCACACTTAGTGCATTGTTGGTTGCCTGTTTGGCATCATTAACATGTGCTGCACACTAAGCAGGAAAGAGAGCTAGAAAGGATTGGATGCTTATTAGACCTATTTTGTGGAAGGTTTTTTTTTGTTTGTTTTGCTTTCAAATACCAACTCTTAAATTGTTGTTTAATACCATTTAACCTATTTGCTCTGCCACATCTTTACATATTATTTATTGTTCAGCTCCTGCTGTGCTGTTTGTGCCACCTGTGAAGGAACTGATTTCATTCAGTGCTGTGTGACCAATAATTGAGGATGTGTAAAATGGCTAGAACTTGTGTCCCATGTAAAAATCCCCTTTTGTTTTTTTTTCACAGCTATATCAATCATCAAACTCTTTTAGGGAAAGAATAAGCCCTGTGCTAATATGCCTTGAGCTGGACACGTTCTCATCACCTCCTCTGTCCTTGCACAGTGTAAAACAGCATAATCCCATCTCTCCCTGCTAGAAATATTTCTTACACATTGGGTGAATTTTCACAGTGGGAAATTATTTTTTGCAAATCCTCAGTTGCATTATAATTTTTGTAAATCAGCAAAGTATGTCAGCACATTTTCATGGCTAGAAGAAATATCCTCACTTGATGTCTCATGTAAAATATGTGGCTTGCTTGAGTTTTCCAAAAGTAATTCCCAGCTGCCCTAGACCTAGAGAGCAGATCCAGAGATGCTCCTCACACATGAGTGTGACACAGAGCTGCTGTCCCCTGACCCCAAGGGATTGACTGCACCACTCATCTCCTTTTCCCCTGCATGAATTTTTTGAGGTAGGTCTATGCTAAGAGCTGTTGGGGATGAGGATGTTTGGAGAAGCAGGGCTCAGATTCTTGATGAGTGTTTTCCTTGCAGTCTTTGCTTACAACATCTTGCTTTTCAGTGATGTAGACATTTCAATTATTTGGGGTATGTTTTTGCTAACTGTCCCATCAGTTTTTAGGGTACAATGTATGGCGTTTCAATATCACTGTAATGCAAAACATTATTATAAAATTGACTGAGTACAGGGTGCAATTGCAGGAATGATAAAACATGACAAAATGTAAACTTTCCCAAAAGAGGTATTTTGAATACTACAGGAGGAAAACTAACAATGAAGAACCTTTTATTGAGTAACTTTCCATTTCAGGATTCAATCTCATGAGGTAATGTCTTCAATTTCATGGTTTCCTTGCTCTGAGTGCACTGTAAGTTGAGGCTTTCAGCACCTCACAGGGCAAAGGTCTCCAATAGGACAGAAGATACTGAGGTAGTGCTGTCTTACATTGGGCTGTGCACCCCTCCTCAACAGACTTTTCTGTGCTCATTTAGATAATTGTCTTCATGGAATTTCCTGTTAACTTACCTAACAAATAGATCCTTAAGTTGTTTGGGTTTTTTTTTTTTTTTTTTACTACTCCATAATAAAAAATGAACTGAAGATAAAAAAGCTATGAAAACATTTAAAGATAAATTGAAGGTTCAAGAGTGACTTTATAATTCTATTTCTCTTTTCCCATCCCTGTTCCCTGCTCTGTGTATTATGCCCTTTGCAATGACCAGATGCACTGCATACACCTGGAATTCATGCTTATTTTTGGATTGATTTGTGTGTGCATCAGTTAAAGTTAGTACCTGTAATAAATTTCACATTGATACATTTTACAAGTTCAACATTTTTACCTTTTCAGATTTGGAAAGGTTTCTTGGGCAAAGACCTGGGCTCTGTTAAGATTTTTTGTTGTGGCTCTCACTGATTATGGTGAATGCATCCAGTATGACTCTCAAAATCCTTGATGGCTGCATCCAGACTATTGTTCCTCCCAGGAAAATGTGTGATTGTGCCATCTGCTTAACACAGGGACCAACAGAAGCATCAATTCCCCCTTCTCCCACTGGTGTCTTCTGAGGTGAGGTGTACAAAAGGATTCTGGAGAGAGGGGACGAGGAGGAGGATGAGATTATGTGAAGAAGGGCGATATTGAAGACTAATCTGGAAGTGGTGACAAGCACAGTGTGATGTTGGGTGGGAAGCATGAGGTGCTTGTGAAAAGCTGTCTTGAGAGCTCTCACCTTGGGAGCCCTTGTAGCAGTTAAATCAATTATTTTTTGTGAGGCTGCTTAGGAGTTCAGACAATCACTTAGTCTCGCACTGACCCATTGTTCCCAGTCAGTCCATTTGCTCCTCTATGCAGAGAATAGCTGAGGTGTTCCTGGACCTCCATAGATTATAACTATGGGAACTTGAATTTTGTCCCTATATCTCACTTAAATTCCATAGCTCTTGCCACAGGATTATTTTTATTTCTCGCTGAGCCAGAAAGGAAAGACTGTTTTGCTGAAGGTGTCCATGAAATAGTTTGCAGCTGCAAACAGAGGTCTGCACTGTCAGCTTCAAGCAGAAGTCCCATTTCCCCTCCCACACGGTATTTTAAGTTTCTGGAAATACTGTTTTACCAGCTGTTTGGCACGAAGATGTGAATTCACAGTTTCATTGTGTAGAATCTTGCAGATTGACTTGTCTTGCTAACAGAGATGGGAGAAGGTCCCTATTCTCTTCCCTCCACTGCCAGTTTAATGACGTTTCAGAGGTGAGGACAGTTCAGGGACTGCAGATTGGCCCACACATAATGGATGGAAGCGTTAAGTGGGTATTTCAGATGAAGTGGTTAGCACTGAAATAGCTGTCATTTAAGTCATCATTCGTACCTTTCCTCACTAATGGTTGAGTGTATGCATCTCTGAGATTTTATATAAACCTTCCATCCGGAGTTTAAAGGTTCAAACTTCAGATTATTTCCTGGCTGTAAAAGCAAGAAACTTGCTAACAATACTCTCTTATTCTTCAAAATTTGAGGGGCTGCAACAAAGAGAGAAACCTCTTATCCAAATCATGATCTGTGCCAAGGTAAGGCAACAAGAATGTGAAAAACCAGAGACTGGAAGACTAGAGAGAAAGCAAGCTAAAAATACCAATAATATATGCAGTTATATATCTGCTTTGGATTTAGATGTTTTACTCAGTATAAGATTTGTGTTCAGTTTTGTTTGAACTACTGAGCTTGGAGGTTTGATGCCTTAATATTGGTTAATTCTGCTGTGTAGATGGGAGTAGTTGCCAGCACAGCTTGTGACAACTGCTGATGTGTTGTGCTTCTCACTAGTTTACTATGGACTACTGGTTTGGACCAGAGTCCTTCTGTTTGCACACAGAAGGTGACCATCATAAAATGCACTGTTGAAATTAGTTGATTGCATAATAATGAATTTGATTCTACAGTTTGGAACCATTTGAGCTCTTGCAGCAATCTTTTAGTGAGAAGAGGAACTGAATGGAGTCTCTTTCCAGGATGTGACTCTTCCAGGTCAGGAATGAGACATAATAAGAAGGTAATATATGGGAAGTTTCCACAGCTGCTGTTTTAAATATAATTAAAATACATCAATCTCAAATGGTATTCTTTGCCATTCAATGCTTGCTTCAGAAAAATATGAAGTGAGAAAGTCACAAGCTCTATTAAAGTTTCTAGTTCCATTGTCCGTTCAGTTTCTTTCAGCTCTCACTCCATATTCTGTGAACATTGGCTTAAAATAGCAGTCTGTGGCACCTACTGTGCAGAAGCAGCAAGTATAATTGAAAAGGTTAAAGTTTCTGCTCTTGGAGTAAAAGAGCTTTGCTTTGTGTTTGGTGAATCTGACATCTACAATTTTCAGTTTTGTAGATAGGATATAGAAATTCAAGACTAGTGCATCTGCCTGAGAATATTTTCTTTCTCCAAACCTAACAGTTCATGATAATCCTTTCATAGTGGATTTAATACTTTGCAGGTCAGACACAGAAAATATTTTGGTTCAGGTATCTCTTTCAAGTATCTTGCAAAGCTTTCAAAATCACCCAGAACTGAAGGGCTTTCTTTCTGTAATGTTTTTTGCCAGAGAGGTACTTACACTCTCTGCCCAGTTCCTTCTCTGATGGAAGGGGTCTCTTGATTCAGTCACAGCACTTGGATATTCTGAGGTGTTTTTCTCATTTGGCTTGTACTCAGTTTGCCAGAGCATATGTAGACTATGTAAATGTTGTTACTGGATCTTCTGGGATGTGCCCATAACAAATTTGAATTTACTCAGTCTCCCTTGACTGAAACATCCCCTCCATGTGGATTCAAAGGAATTTTTAGTGTCCTAGCATTATGCTGTACCAGAAGATACCGACATAGGTGCATCAGTGTGTGTCTGCACAGTGCACATACCTATTGAAGCTAATAGTTTCTATTTTGTTATTTTCTTCAAGGTCCAATACAAACAACAGAATGAGACAGACACTCCTTACACTTCCTCATCTATTATTAATTACAGAGATTTCAATCATATGCCTCAGTACTATACATATTTATCAGCAGACTACACAGTATTAGTGGTGTATGTGGGTTGTTTGAGTAAAAGAAACATTTCAAGCAATCATTTTACCAAGCAGGACTGATTTGACACACTTTCCACTCAGTTGCCTCACATATACAAAAAAAATTCTGATGGTCACTGTTAAGAGCTTTACCTACCAACATATATCTTGCCTGGGATCTGAGAATATGGATGGATATTTAATCTGGTCCCTCATATCTAATCAATGTACAATGACAGTTTCAGTGGTTATTATAATGCAGTGTGTCCTGTTTTGCATCATACATAGCCCATCACTGCACAGATCTCATCCATGGACAGCAGTTGAAGTAGTTTGAATTTATCTTGCCAAAATTAATGTAGTATTTCTGTAATACTGACTTAGTTATATTTTTATGTATCTGCAGTAAAGAAATCTGTGGCCACAGTAATTTTTTTCCTGTTTATTGGTATTATACATCCAGAACTATCTCATAGAATACCTATCCAGAGCAGTAAAACTAGTATAGAAGGTGTGTAAACCCAAGCTTGTTTTGAAGAATGGGATTTAGAATGTAGAATTATTCATGCAAGTTTCAGTTCTAATAATTTATTACATAAGGCACTGCTGTGGTCTTTGAAAGCAGAAAATAAAATGCCAAATCTTTGTTTTATAAAAATGGGCTGCCCAGGCAGGTGGTGAAGCCTCCATCCCTGGAGGTGTTTAAGCAAAGCCTGGATGTGGCACTCAGTGCCATGGTCTGATCCTCAAGGTGGAGTTGGGTCACAGGTTGGACTCAGTGGACTCAAAGATCTTTTCCAACCCAGTCAATGCTGTGATTCTGTGATACCTCTGCAGTGTGTGGTCAATGCTTTTCTCAGTGAATTAGGTTTATGCTGATGGGTTCAATGACCTGATCAAATGAAACTTTAAAAGCAGAGAAATAGTCAGAATTGTTTTCCATCAGAACTGATCTTGAGGATATTTCTTGAGAATATTCTGAACGAATATTTGCAATACCTATTAATGTGTCTTTAAAGTCAATGTAAAAGGAAATTTTTAAAGTACCAGTGGCTTTAATTTTAACTAAAATACCTTTATATGATCCTGGTACGGCTCTTTTCTTACAATACTACCATGAATAATAGTCATTCCATTAATTCATAAGCAATATAGAAAGGACATTTTAAAATTATAGTGTGACTTGTATTTCTCTGTATAAAAGACTTTTTACTTCATGCTGACCATGGTAAACATCATATGTATAACATGTACCATGGAAAGTGTGTAGAGAAAAATACACAATACCTTGGGACTGGGAAGGAAACAGCACTTCATAAATTTGGAGCACTTGCCTTCTAGCTCTCTGTTTTACTTTATTTTTTCAAGTAATTACAATTAGCAGTATTTTTATCATGCTTAAAATATTTTCTAGCAAAACTGCTAGATACTAAGTAAACTAGATATAGCAAATATACTCAGCAAAAAATCATTAAAATCCTTGCAGCAGTATCCCAGAGACAGCCCATTCCTCATGATGATCCATGTTACCAGTTTGTTGAAATTTTATTTTTTTGTAGTTATTTTGCTGCCTATGCCTGTTATCATGCTTACTGCTCATCTGTTTAGATAAGGCTGGTCTCCTTTTATTAGGAACACAGTCTAGTTTGGTTCATTATAGATTAAAGCAGATCACTAAATATAAATCAGAGTATTCAGTCTCATCATAGGCTATTTTCAAGCATCATTTGCAGGAAGATAAAACATGACTGTGATTTATGCTGTATTTTGAGAGTATAAATCTCACTGTGCATTTTCCTGTGTCTTTGCAGAACAAAGAATTTCTTTATTAATGCTTTCATAGTAATCAACAAAGTATAAAAGCACCATTCTTTTGTTTAATGTTGTGTTCTTTAGAGTCTTAGAGTTGGATTATGCAGACTATTGGACTCAAACTTGCAACACTACACCATCAGTGTGTAGACTTTTAAAACCATATAAATCACAATTCAGTTCTGTGCATATTTCATGTTTGAGAGACTGGGAGAAAGTTTTGTGATTGGAATCTGGTCTCTAGGCATGATGATAACACAAAGCACTATGTATGCCTAGAGACAGGATGTGGCCATTAAGAAAATGGGTAAAAGGGCAGTGAGAAAATAGGGTGTCACAACTGACAGTAAAGAGGGAGACCTTCAGAGTATTTTAAAACTACTTCTGTGGGAAAAAAAACCAAACCAACCACACCTGTGGGAACTTAGTACAAAGTTGGTATGTTTTACAAATATTACCATTTGTGAATGAGGAAAAATGCTAATGTGAAAAATTATAATTTTTTTAAAGAAATTTGAAAATTAATTAAATTATATTAAAGTGCTACCTCTGAGTACCTGTCCCTGTGTTGACAATGATATTGTGTCATATGAACCTTGACAACTAGGGGCATTTGCTTGCCTGGTATTGCAAATTCTTTATCTACAGAAGCATCTGCTAGTTAAGTGCCTTTTCCCCTCCATGATAACAATTTTCTGAATTCATAAGTGCGGAACAGATTTGTCTGAAACATAACATTTTGTACTCCAATAGTTTTAGTTTATTCTTAATTACACCTTAAGCATAACTAGTTACAGGTCAGATATTAAACACATACAAAAAGATCAACCATTCCATTACACAGAACGAAACCACATTTTGTCAAGAAGATGTTACTGGCAGAAATATTTTTTTTTTAACCTACTGTACTGCTTAACCAATAATACTTTCTTAGAAAGGGCTTGTCCTATGAATTACACATTCGTATCTGAAGTTCTACTGGATATGTTTTAAATGCAGTATTGATTTTTCTTTTGCATTTTACTTTCAGGTCCGTATTTTTACCTATCTGATTGGAAGAGAAGCTGCATTTGCTGATAACCTGAAGTGGATGGCCTGTGCTAACAAAGGTTTGTTAACCTCCTTCTGTGAAATCCTTGTTTTCAAAACCCCTGAGCTGAGCCTTCCTGCACATCTGACCCTTCTGCAGATATGGTGTCACTGGCAACTAATCACAGAGGATGGGTTGTTCTCTTTTTCGCAAAAAATGAAAATACTTAATTATCTTGTAACACACAAATTAAAGAGCAAAAAACCCCAATTTGAAAATTTCTTCCTTAAAATATGTATGAAGCCTTTAAACTATGTGGTCTTAAATTTTTATTCAGAGAACAAACTAATTTCAAAGCATTTGTTCTCTTCTATCTGTTATTACTCAGAGTGAGTTTGGTTTCTAAGAACATTGGGTACAAGTCCTGTTGAGTTAGGAATGGTATGTAAAACACCAGACATCCTGTCCCTTGAGGAGCTGACAGTGTAATTGAAAAAAACTGGTTTATATCCTTTCAGGAAAAGAGCGTTAAAACATTTAAGATGCTAAGATGCTGCAGTACAAGGATTGACTAGTGTGAGCAGGAATGATTCAGGAAAAAAAAAAACCAAAACAGCCCCAAACCCCAATTAATCTTCAAGTTTTCCTTTTTCTTTCCTCTTGGGGAGGGAAAAAAAGGAAAAAAAAAAAATGGTTCTTTTTTTCCATTGTGCCACGTTACATTATGATGAATTGCATCAGGTGCTATCCATTTAGTCATTATTTCTTTAACTACTGTTATGTCCAGCTGATGGAAATTACTCAGTTTGAAGTCTTGTCTTAATCAGCTAATATTACACCATAATTTAGTTTAAATAATAGTATAAGAATCCTTTGAAGCATCTTTTTTGAAGACAATTTAATCAACAAAATCTTTTAACTTTTTAGCCCAGCTCCACAAATTCATAAAGATCTAAGTACAGCAACTCAGAAATTAGGACCAGGCAATGGAGGCTGCCTTAGCAGATCATCTGGTCCACGTCTTCCTTATTCCCAGAGGGGAAAAGTGGTCACCTTTGTCATTCTTCAGGACTACTTTGTTCTTTTCAGAGCAATGCTGCTTTGAGTCAGAGTCATACTCATATGAACCAACTAAATAGCTTAATGACTGTTACTTCTATAGATTTATTTCCCTCTCAGTTTAATAGTTACAATACCTGCTCTCTGATAGCTTACAATGTAAAAATCTTCTACCTCTAATCATTAATTAATTTTTTTTACAGCTTTGAAACTCACAATTGGAAACAGCATGCCATGGTCAGACAGTTCAGATTTAGATTTTTCCTTGCAGTTTTCACTTACAGCTTGTCCTTTTTATTTCAGTGAAATGAGGGATTACAGCAGAACAGATGAGGAGTGTAGTAAAGCTGGGCTAAAGACTGGCTGAATAGCAGCACTGCAGTTTACTCCTTGTGTGGGTGGGCCAAAATATGTTGTTGTCACTGAGGGTGAATGACCCTAAAATCAATTTTCCTTGCAGTGATTTTCCCCTTGGAAGCACAGCATAGATGAAGGCTGTTAGCAGGGTTTTCAGCTGACTGGACTGTGCCCAGCAGCCCTTTCCTTCAAAACAGGTCACAGGGGAAATACACATCACCTTGCAAAACTTCTTTAACTTCTGATTGTGAAACCTTGAAAAACCCCTGTTTCTGGTACATTTTCCCCTGTAAGTAGGGCATATCTAGAGGGAGCTTGCTTAATGAAGCAAAACACCAAACCATTTTAAATACATTAAAACATTCAAGATCCCCCCAAATCCCTCTAGAGGGGTTCGTGAAATTTGCAGTGATTTCCTCTTCTGTATCATAAGCAAGTGCATATTAGGAAAAACAAAATTTACTAAGATGCTGAAGTGAACAGAGGTGAAAATTTCCTAGTGCTTATTGTGCATATGCCAGATGTTAGCAGTAACATCTAGAACTTAGAAATAACAGGCACTGCTTTTCCCTCAGCATCACTTCCAGCAGAAAGCTGTAGAGATAAAGCTGGGAGTTAATGCACTACTTGCTAACAAAACAGCTGGGATTATTTTTTTTACCCAGTAAAATTCACTATTGCAGTAGCCATTTGACAGCCTCTGTTTTACTTACTTGGTTTTTTAAACGTTTTGTCCCAGGTTGTCACTGGGGTTGGCATATTATAAAATGGACAAAGGATTGGATTCATCAGTACAAAGAAGCTGAGGCTGAGAAAGCAGTGTAGAGAAAAATGCTTCATGAATTGGAGAGTTGATAGTGGCTCCAGCTCAGGGAGAGGAGAGATCAGCCCTGAGGCAGGTTGTGCCCCAGCTGGAGCAGTTTATGGACTGTTGTATCAGCAGAGGAGAGCTCTGTGCAGGAAGCCCCCATCACATCCATTCCCATTATTAGCGTGAGCCCAGCCCCTCCTGCACGGGGGCTCTGGGGTGGCAGGCAGCCAGTTCCGAGCCTGTTCACCTGCTCCAGGGGCCTCCTGTGGGGGGAAAGGGGGAACCTCCACGGGAGTTTTACAGCTGCACTGGAACAATGAATCCACTCCTCAGTCCTTACCCAGAGGATTTTAACATTCTGCTATTTTATTAGTTGCAAAAGTATTGCACCTCTTCTGCACGCTGCCCAGGAAACAAAAAGTACTGCACTCCATGTAAAAAATCAGTTGGAGGCATTTTGAAAAGTTATCAGTCTAATGGAGGACATTTTAGAGAAAAACAAGCCAAACATGCAGGGACTGTGTAATGGGGAAAGGAGCCCACATGCAGAGTGTAAGTGTCTGTCTTTTACCACATTATTATACATCTCTCATGCTTGTCATTACCAAATCTTACCCATTTCCTTCATGAGTTTTTTTCCTGCTGGGGAGGAAAAAAAAGGTAGTGCTGACTGTGAGGGGGCTCTGAGGTGGCATAATTCACACACCAGGGAACTGAGAAGTGGTGCTGGAATGCAAAAACTGAAGCATGGCTTTGCTGCTCTTGCTGACATGGCTTCAGCAGCTGTGCTCAAGGACTTCAGAGCAAGTCTTTATCTGCTGATTAAACCTGACTATAGGAACAGTAAGGATTTTAATTCCATGGCATATCTCTGATCTCTAGATAAGAGATGTAAACTTAGCAGGGGAGGAAGGTAATTTTTGTGTTACGTATATATGAAACACATGAATTTTCAAAAACAAAACCCCTAATTTTAAATTAAAAATAAGTAAAAGCATGTTACCTAATGTTGTTTCTAGCTATAATATGGTAACTGTTGGTAAGGTTGGTAAGGTTTTCCCATTAGGAGAAGATTGACAAATATTTTCACTTGTCTTTGAAACCTTTATTTCTTTACCAAGTTTATAAAAAATTAATTCAGACTTACTGTCTCTTTAGACATAGGAAATTAGGCTAAAACCTGTTTGTTTCTATTGTGCAGTTTAGACAGATGATTTGCAATACTTCAAGGAATGAATCCTTTATATCTAACATACTGCCTGGAGATTTCTTTTTAAATTGTGATACGGCAACATTTTTATAAAAACTGCAAAGAGAAATAACAAAAGTAAATCATCTTATGAAGAATACTTACAAATGAGTGCTCAAATAGGTGTGTCTGATCACATTGGCTGTACCTGGTCCACAAGGGTCTCTTGTAAAAGAAGAAAATGCAGCAGTAAGAGTGTCGTGTAACCTGTATAAACCTGTATGGCACAATACTGAAGTGTTTCAGATTGGGTTCTGTTTTCTGTTTATTTTTGTCTTTTTGTTTGAGTAACCTGGCAAAATTTTTCTTGAAATTGTGACATAAAAACATTTCAGGAGACAATCAAAAAGGATGCTCATTTTACAGCAATGCATTCTGTATCTCAGAGGTAATTTATAGGCTGTGATTAAAGCGTTTTCCAGGCATAGGCATCCAGGAGCTTCTTAAATGAGTCTTTCAGGTTTTGATTTTAGTGAACTATGATAATAAAAAGAGTTAACTGATTGTGATTCTAAAGTGTATGGGTAACAAAGTATTACTTGATTAAAAAATCCTTTTCTATCACCTTAGATACAATACACTTTTTCAAGTACTTAAATTTCCTCCAATTTTTCAGACATAATATCACTTTATATATATATATATATATACATATATATATACATAAATTATATATATCAGATAAGATGCTCATGTATATTAAGTATCTGAGTGCAGGTGTGATCATATTGTTCACTGGATACTACTCAGTGCCAACAGGTCTCTGCTTCAAATGTAATTCTGACAAGAGGCATATCAAAATTCAGTCACTCTGAATTGCTTTGGGGAAATGCAGGGCCTGCCCACCTGTAAAATGAGTGATCCACACAGTTGTGAAGTATTTTGGATGCCTGATTAAAAGCCTTATAAACCACAGTATGTACATGTACATGTGTTTATATACAATTTATGACATTCTCTATGTGAATACTTGGCCAATAAACATACTCTGACTATGTATTGACATTTTCACCAAATTAAAGGACCAAACGTGAAGTGTTGTTCATTACTCACACAACAGAGAAACCCGTTCTTTGAGGTCTCAAAATTGGAGCAGGCAGCATTTCAGAAAGAGTAACATATACATTGCTTTTCCTCATGAGTCTTCCACTGATTCAAGAAAGTACACTATATTTTGGTTTTTTTTTTTTTAACCATAAACATAGGATTCTGCTTTCTCAGGTACAGGTTTCTTAATTAAATTTATGTCAGTCATTTTACTCTGTAGCTGAAAAAGCTCTTAGAACCTTAAGACAAATAAGAGCCCTGTTCAGAAGCAAGAGATAAACCTTAATATTATGTGTGGTAGTCGTTTAACACCCTCACACAATACTGGACTTAATAGAATAAACAAACAAACAAATAAAAATAAATTTAAATAAATAAACAAATAAATAAATACAGATCAAATAAATAAAATTCCTTAAGCAGAATATTCAATATTTTAGCAGTATGAATGCTATACTATGAGTAAGAATGCCATACTAGGAATATTTGAGATCATATAATCAAATTAATCAAATTAATTTTAAAAAGCCACGAACAATGCAGCACTTCTCTTTTTTATTATCAAGCTGAAGATATGCATTGGGCTGCTGTCTCATTTTACAGATCTCTGCTATAAAGTCTGTTCTTTCACTATGCCTTTTTCACACATGGATAAAATTCATGCAGAACCATCCATTTTGCAGTGTTTGTATTATGGGCCAGTGTATTAATTTGGAAAGTTCTAGGTTCAAACAGAACCCCTTTACTGTCTTGCCAAAATTGGCCCCATCTACAAAAACACAGCTCAGAAGTTCTTTGCAGCTGCCATGTTTTCTGCTGAAGCTTAATAGAGCTTAATATTGCAGCTCCACAGAAGTTGTGATCTTGTCAAATGATTAAAATTGTGGTGAAGCCTCTTTCATGTTGGTCTTTTCTCATTAACAGAAAGTAAATGAAGGCAAGTGATGCATTTAAATAAGGCCTGATGAAATTTTAGCCTTGAAATCTCTCAGTCCTTCATCACTCTTGCATGATGTGGACTCCAGATGCCAAGTTTGTGATGTATAAAGATACTTGACATCTAAGCACTGAAAAAGGAGTGGTGACAGCTCAAATAGCTGAGGCTTCTGCTGTTCTCAATGCTGTCAGGTTGGAAGAGAGGCTTTAAAGGATTAACAAGGCTGTGATCACCTAACCAAACAATTCTAGTTGTAGCCTACATTTTCTGGGACCTGCCATTTTTGTAAATTACATATTGCTTTTCAAATTTCAGTCACATAGTGTAGGGATGAGGATTTCAGGGCATATGCAATGACCATTCTGTTTCTGTAGTTCTACTCCATCATATTTCCTGAAACAAAGTGGGTGAGATTTAGTTAGACAAAGATAATACTGGTTCTAAATTTTAAAGCAGATAGAATTAAAAGAAGAAACCCCAAACCATTAAATAAATAATAAAAAAAAAAAAATCAAAGTGTTGAAATCAAAGTTTAGTACAGACAGTGCAGACGTTCATGGCAGTGTTGGAAATCCTGTCCTTGAGGGCTGGCCAAAGGTTTCACAGATATCTGTTTTCACCAATTATTAGTTTGAGGCTGCTTCTGATTCCTCTTTGGAATTTTTTCTTTGGAAATAGGCTAAAAACATGACAGACGTAGAACACCTCATACTTCCTGAAAACTTCCTTTATTTGTTCTCTCTGGTTTATAACTTGGAAGTGTGTGTTTTCACAGGGTTCTTTACTCAGATCTCTACCCTGGCTGATGTGCAAGAGAACGTCATGGAATATCTCCATGTTCTCAGCCGACCCAAGGTCATTGACCAGGAGCACGATGTAGTGTGGACTGAGGCATACATTGACAGCACTGTAAGTCTGCGTGATAAAGCCAAAGCACTGTGGCAGAAACACTCATTATGAACCTGCTTTCCTTTGCTGGAATGTGTTAACTCAGTGTAAGAATTGGCACTTGACATCTTTATGCTACAAGTGAATAATTCAACATTACTGAACTTTAGCAGATATTTAATCTTTGTAATTACATAGAAAATACTGAAACAAACATAAGTTACAGAATAATTTTGAAGGCTATGATGTTCAAACCTACACTTCTTTTATTAAACAGAAATGGGCATTGAATAGATATTGAATATACTGAGTAAACATCTTTTCTGTATGCTTTAAAACGTGTCAATGAATATGTGGCTATAAACACACAGACTGGCAAGAATCAATATTTTTAGTGTAGAAAGGTGAGTCAACATCCAGGGGTCAACTGTGATATGTTGGGGAAGAATATTGAGAAGATTCTTTAAATGTGTGTTGAATGGTGGTATGTTAAAATAATTGTCATAAATATCCAATTTTAACTTATCCCTGAAATATTAGAGTTAAAGTGAAACTTTCTATTATGCAGTGACTGAGCTGTTGTGATTCTTCTGTAGCATGTGTGGTAAATCATCACATTTGCAGGTAAAGGTTGTTCATTTTCATGGATTGGTCTGAAATAGAGTTTTATCTATTTTCTTTTTCATACTATATTTCCTTTGTTCCAATTAAAATATTTTGGTTTGTATATTATCCATAGAACGAGAGTTTGTACAAATGTCTGCCATTTAGTACAGGAGATGCCAAGTATAATGGATAGAAGATCACAAATTCCTCATGATACAGATGTTTCTTTCTTTCTGTTTTAAATTATTACTTGTTGAGTAAGGTGGGAGAATCTCACCAACTTCACTCTGACATTTGGTGGGTTTTGTTTGTTTTGAGTCTCTGTTGCTTCTAGATGATTCAGTCTTAAATCTGTACAAAACCACCCTGGGAATAGAGCTTTTATTTCATTTTCACAATTGTTTGGGCCTTTTCTAGTCTTCTTTTGTGGCCATGGGTACTGTAAATTAATACTTAAACTGCAGTTATAAAGGAGAAACAAAAAGTTTATTGCTTTAGAGGAAATTAACTTATCTCTGTTTTCTTTTTAAAAATAACATGTTAATCAAGTCTCCCCTTTGTTCTCTTTCTTTTATTGAACCATAAGATGAACAGAAAATATGTGTTATTACTGTGCCTTCAGGGCATCCCACGAAATGGGGAGATGACCAGGAGAATCTTGTTCTCTTTCACCTTTTTTTTAAACACTTGAAGTAATCAGTGTGTGAATGTTGAAGGGAATTTGTGTATTTGCTAGAGAGAGTAGCAGGAAGACACTCAGGTAAGTGGTGTTCTGGTGCAACTCTCTGTCTTTGCCTATGAATTGTTCATTAAAAGTATTGCAAACAAAATCTTCCTCCTTTCTCAATACCAAGTCATCCCCTCTACCCACCAACGAAGTACAAAGTGCTGTCTCAGAATTAATTTGACAATGTACTCTTACTTTTGCCTGTAAATCTGTATTTCCTCGATCTTTGCAGAGAGAAAAATACAAAAATTAGTCTAACTTTCAGTGACTCTCCTGTAGGTTATGGAAAAGCTAAGGGAAATTAACAACTTAATGTTGTGTGAAATACTAAGTGGATACAGCAGGGGTGAGTAAATGCAAGTGAATTTAAGAACACTAGAGGGAGTGTAAAGAGGGAATCTTGAGAAAACCGGAAAATCAAAGACAATGGAGCTGTTACAGTCTTGAATAATAGAACTGCTTAAATCCAAAGGAAAGGTCTTTTGATGCAGTCAAAACACTTCCAGGTTCTTCTCTTTATCTTTTGTTTTCCTACTCTCTTGATGAAGTAATCAATATCACTGTGAACACACACTCACATATATATACACATATACACACACATGCACTCATGTACATACATGCACACATATATTTTAAGTATGTGAAAGCTCCATTCAGGACCCTAATGTGTTGGATTCTATAAGAAAAAATTGAAAAATAAAATACCAAGATCTACTTAGTTGCAAACTACCTTTTTCCTCCCTCCTCCATCATTCTTCCCACAATATACCCACCAAAAAAACCCCAAAAAACAAAACAAAAAACCTAACAAACCAATACAACAACAACAAAACTCCACACCAACAAACCAAACCAAACAAAAACCAACAAAATAAAAACAAACAAACAACCAAACAAAAAACCCAACAAAAACAGGCAAAGAAAGGTACAGGATAAGTTTGGGTAGTTGCATACAAAACTTGAAAATAGGAATGTAGGGAACCTTTTACCAAACCAGGCTTGCTTCTTCCCCAGCTAAAGCTGCCTGAGTGCTATTTTCATACAGATTCCCTAGTCATCTCTAGTTCTTTGACATTGGGAGTGCTGTTAAAATAATCCTCTCAATCCCATAACTTGTTTGTGTGGCTGCTGCTTGTGCTTTTTGTACTTAGAAATACTAGTGTATTTACAGATAGCTTAAATGTTCTTATTACCCAGCAGTGGGTTAGATTCCCAGGGCTACATTTACAGGGTTGCACTCAGTGTCACTGTGCCCTAACAGCATGGAATATTCTTCCCTGTTGCCTTCTCACCAAACAGCAGAGCTCATTGGCCAGCTGTGCTGTTTCTGAGCAAGCAACATTAGGCTGGAACATTCTAGGATCCAGGCAGAAAGAAGCTGGACAGTAATAACCTTAGGGTACAAAATACTTCCCCTGACAGCCCAGACTGTTCTCATCCAGTAATTGTGCAGGACAAAGTCATCTGTGAAAGCCAGAAGTTAGTTCATTTAAGTGTTTGATACCATTTAGGAATATTCCCAGAAGAATTTTGCTGCTAAAACAAAGCATCTAATTCCTGTTCCTCACATTTCCTGTGAGAGGATGTCTGCAAAATGTTCCTACAGCTGCCTCTTCAGCATGGCCCTGGCACTCCTGAGGAGCTTCACATACAATCAGAAAAAATACAACTTGTGTAGAAGTGGAAATCTCTGGCAAGATGTCATATGCAGAAAGCATGACATGGAACAGCCTTTATGTGTGTCAGGGCTGTGTCTTTTGGCACTGTCAGGATTGAGGCAAGGCCTCTGGTGACTCCTTACTTCCCTTTTTCCTGTCCCTAGGCTTTTTTCTCTCCCCAGTGTTTCCTGTCTTTCTGAAGAGGTAACCAGTCAGCTTCTACAGTCATTTTTAGTTATTTTTCATCAGAAAATTATTTGTGTTTATTTCTTTTAAACCCAGGATTTCATGTTGGAAAGGTGATTATCACTGTGTAAAGCCTCATTTCTTTCAAAACCAGGACTTTTGACATAGGAGTGATACAATTGTAAGATGTGTTACTGGCTCTTGCAGAAACAGCAAATTTCTGAAAAAAAATGAATTTAGGTCTGTGGAGAACAGAACTGGTTGTACTTGGTTTTGGTACTCACTTGGGAACCAGTCTTTAGAGGATTATCTTGGGCTCATTCTAGTGTCAGCTTCAAAATAGCTGGGAATGCTAGTCCTGTCATAGCCCAGTAGCTTAGGTGCTGCCAATACCTTCAGGCTAAAATGTTGGAATTGAAGGGTGTGATAGGTACCAGCCAGCCTCCTGTCTTCTGATTCAGAGTGTTCTGATTCCAAATTTCACACCTTTCCTTAGACTTGTTTTCTTTTTCATTTGTACTTCTCTACTCAGCAGTTTGATACACAGTACGAGTGAGCGAGTTTTGTTGGATCTGTGGAATTCTGTGAGAAAGGGCGTTTGGGCTGTCAAGAGTGAGAGGTCAGGTTCTTAATTGTGGAATTTAATAGGAGAAGAAATTGTCTTGCTGCCTGTTCCTATTCAGCTGTACAGCCCAGAGATGCTGTAGGAAATAGCTCCAAAGGTTGTAGGTGGGATATGTGGGCCCTAGACAGTGAGGTCTGGACATCACTTCTACAGAACTGTCTCAACATAACTTTTCTGCTCAAAAATGGGTCACAGTTGGATCTAATATCAGTCCTTCAACATTGCTAAGGCCCACAAGCATGTAATGGTTTAGAAAATAAAATAATCCAAATGAATGCTTAAAAAAAAAGGAGATTCTAAGTGACAGCTTTCCAATGTAAGAAGAAAAGAATTCTAAAACTATCACAGTATTTCAGGGAAGCAAGAGTTTTAAAGTAGTCAACAACTTTTAAGCATGAGTCAATAAAAGTGAATATTTTGGAAGGAAAAGGAATATGGGCTGGGCATCAGAATATTCAAGTGCAGCAAAACATAGAGGTCATCTCTTGGTATTGTGGATAATCATATGTAGATCACAGAAGCCCTTAACTCATTCTTATGGTCACATTTGGAATGTGATGAAACATTGCCTTTTTTTCCTGCAGGAAATAAAAAAAAGACTGGTCTGGTCCCTGAGTTCCCACTGTTTAAAATCTTGTGGTTGAGAATTTTCTTTATTGGGGTGTCCAATTGGACTTACTTGGACCTTTGTTAACTCTTCCTGGTGGAATTTGTTCCTCATAGTGTACCTGAAAATATCCTCTGGTTCTCACCTACTGTTGAGTTCATCCCCAGGCTGTTGGTCTCCAGCTGTGAGCAGACTCAGGCAAACATTACCACGTTGTCTCTGCTCAGTTTCCAATCTGAGGAGTTCTTTGCTTAAAAAGAGCAAATTATTGTTTCACTGAGGATTTCGAGATGACTCTCTGATGCTCCAGAATTTAAGAGCTCATTTAAAACAGCAGTGTTCTGAGTCATTACAGGTCATGGTTTGTCATAATACGAATGGTGAGTGCTTTTGCTCTTTGTAATTTCCTTTGGTGTTAGAGTGCCATGTGTTGATTCTTCATTTGCATTATCCCCACATTATCACAAGCAAACATTCCCTTATGGCTTTTAGTTCAATTCTAGTTCAGTTTTACAGCTGCTGTTGTATATATGTGTATTTGTAAATATAAATATATTTTCTTAATTTCTTTCTTTTTTTGAAGGAGGTAATACTTGATATTTTGACTTTTTTTTGAAGGAGGTAATACTTCCTGATCAAGAAACTGATGCTGTCCTGAAAACAGCAGGGCAATCTCCTTATGGGCAATAAATTGAGATAGCTCTACTGAAGTAAAGCCTTTAGTAACTATTTGTAAAATGCTTATGATGGGTGTTACAATTGCATTATTATGTATGTGGTAAAAAATTTCAATTTATTCTTCTTCATCCTTAAAAAAAATCAAACACTTTGTAGGCATGTACTCTGATCCAAGCTCTTTGCAGAAATGCAGCAGCAGTTACAGGAAGCTCATGCCTCTCAACTGTCACATCAGAATCCACATGTTTTGTGCATGAAAATATAAATTCTAGGATACAATTCTTCTGACAGAGGAAAATTATGAACCAGTTCCAGAGAGAGGCTACATATATGTATATATATATATATGTACATACACACACACACACACACACACACACACACATATATATATATATATATATATATATATATGAACAGAGTTATAAGAGAAGGTCCTCCAGACTGAAAGCTGTTACACTAGGCATGTTTTTCTATCCAAGGCTTTCTAGTGAGCTATTAAAATGCTGTTTAGTGCTTCTTTTATTCTCACAGTTTTCTTTGTGTTCAATGCACAGAAGAGCTTTTATGAAGTAACAAAAGTAAAATAGTACCCCATTTCCACTGGCTTCTATTCCCAGAGATATCTTCAAATACTTTTGGTGGCACGAGTTAATTGTGCTATTATAATAAGTAGGTATGTTTAGCATCTCTATAACAGTAAAGATTCCCTGGGCCTCTGTTTCAGAAAAGTAACTTCTAGATTGTAGTACTGGCAGGCATTAAAATGCACCAATGTGTTCAGACTGTTCACATACATCTACAGTGAGTAAATATTGGTAATCACTGCAGAACTGAATGTCACTAAGTGTTATTAATCAGCAGCCGAGTTAAGAAAATTTACACAGAGTAATTTTTTTTTTTTAAATACACTAAGAACTAGAAATCTGTATTGCTTTTTTTCAATCCCACTTTGGATTTGGGTACATGCTCTAACCTTCCCTTTGTGGCCAGCATCTCTTAATCTCTAAGAATTTACAACTCTTTATCAGAGAATGTCATCAGCTCCAAGTGCCTCTGAGGTTCCCATGGGAATTCCCTTTTCTTGCTTTGACATTTGAGTGAATTGGGTTAGTGAAGAAAAATCCCATGTAAGGATGTCAGGCCTTCCACCAGGTAGGCTGCTCATGAAAGCTCTTGAAGGTTCTTCGAGTCCTGCTTTGTCTCCTACAGACATCAGTGGTCTTTTGAAGGTTCTGATATAGGAGAAAAGTAGAGAGTAGCCCAGGAAATGCCTTTGTATCAGCACTTCAGTTTGGCTTAATTTTCCTGGAAAGGTACAGCAATTCTGACCATTTCACCTTGCAGCTTCCATGGGAGCACAACTGCAGTTCAAAGTTGCAGCAGTGACAGTCTGATGTGTCTGCACTGGCACCTCCTAGATCTGGGGCAGTGCTTGAGCCATTGGCAGTGCTGATCAATGCAGCTACTGGTGCACACGTTTAAAAACCTGTAAAAACAGATTATGCACACATTTATAGGGAGGTGCAATATCCCTTTATGCTGATGATTAGTGCACTATCTGTGGAAATCTTCATTGACAGTCTCAGAAAAAAGAAAGCAACTTTTGTGAGTTCTTTGGCCCAAAATTTTCAGTTGCTATAATTAAGTACCCTCATTTTCTCCCAAACAGTTCTAATCTGTTTGTTTTCTTGCTGGATCTAGAATAAATGAATTACCATGAAACACATGAACTGTTTCAAATTCAGTAAGATCTGTGTCAACTGTCAAAACGTAGTGAGTTCTGGAGATAGTCATTGAAGGAACCTCTCAGCTGAATAGAATTCATGCACTCCAATTGTCTTTCAGAAGCAGCTAAAAAAAATGGATGTTGTTCTTTTACGTTAGAAAATGATCATCTGATTTACTCCTGCTCAGCAGCAGGGTGCTCATCAGTGCAGGGAATGTTGTGCCATTTATATTTGTGCATAGATCCCACATTCACACACCAAGACAAAAGTCTGTGTTTCCCAATAAAACACACAAACTGAGATGCCTGCAATCAAAACTGGGGCATGCACAGGAAAATAAAGCCAATAAGGATATAGTAGGGACATGGACACTCAATATAAGAATGATTATTCCATGGAAACAGAGTACATGCAAATAAGGCTTCATCACAGAGAGCACCTATGCACATATTATATACACAAGAATCTTTCAGCTTTTTGAAGAAAACTCCTTCTTTTGATAAATTACATGTTTGTTTTCCTCCACTGCTAATGCTGGAACTTACAGTGGTAGGGCAATTTCCAGTGATTACATTAAGCAAAGAATATTACTACAGAGAGCTAAATGCTAGTTGTCAAAGTCACAGAAAAACTGTAAGGAAATAGCAATACTTAGTTTAATGAATTAATACTTTTTGTGTGTATTGGTCTACATGGTATTTACACTGTAAAATGCTGTAAGTGATACATCAAAAAGATGTTTAAAATATCAAAACCAAACCCAAAAGTCCTGCACTTAAAGAGGAACATAAAATTTCCTGCTGGGGATGCGGAACATGGAATGCCATCTGTATTACATGGCACTGAGAAAACTGATTATGTTTGGACCTCTATTTCATAGCAGATGGGTTCATTAAATTTAATAGCCTCCAGAGCCTTTAGAAACAGTGTTAAAAACATGTGGAACATGCTGAGACACTTCACTTCTCGCCCCACAGTCATTATAACTCTGGCACAGACTATAAATATTACACTACTTTATTTCCATTGAATTGGATTACTATTATAATTATTTTTCATAGGGTACATTTACATGAGAAATGCAGAATGCAAATTGTTCTTCTTCAAACTTTGAGATATGCAGTTGAAGTCTTTAAATGCATTTTACAGTTCTTTACATTTGGAGGCTTTTATACAGAACTTATTTTTATCTTCCTGCGACATCAGCAAGACGCTGTAATGCCACAGCAAAGCTGGGTCTTAAGCAGCTCTGCTCCCAGTGTGGTGCAAATAAGACAAGCATTATGTTAAGCCATCGAAGGGAAATCACAGGAGTGTTACAGCTTGGCTTTTAGCTATATATTGCCAAAATTTTCTCTTTTCTAGTATTTTATTATTTTATATGATGGGGTAACTTCAGTTTGCCCTTGGTCTCTGTTCATCTTTTAGCACTGGATGAAAGAGAGATTAAATATCTAATTTTGAGTCAGATTAGTTCCTACAGAAATATTGCTTTAAACAAAGTAAAGTGTCATCTCTTTTTGAAATATTCTCACTATTTGATAGATAAAGGATTATTTTGCTATTTAGTTTTTTATTTTAAATAATACTTCTAATGAGAACAAGTAAGTTTTACCACCTCTAAGTGCTTTGACACCTGTCTAACCTTCTTCCACATCTTCATTGACTACATGCTCTGATGTTTAAACTAAATTACAGTTGAAGAAATTGTCATCTTTGATGATAATTCTTCTAAAAAAATAACTGTTTCCCAATAACCATATCAGCTTGTTCTTGTACAATGTAATTATCTTCTCTTTCCACTTCCTTTCCTGCAGAATGCTGTGACTATCCACACTGTCTTTTACTGTTTTCCTAAGGTCACTCTTGGCTGTGGTTATTTTAATGTGGATTTTCTCCTTCTTTATATTACTGACTTCAACTCCAATTTTGCCACTGTGATATTACTATCATGACCTGCCAATTGTAATAAATCACCAAAGTCCTACCACAGTAGATGATGGATGATGACAGGATTAAATAACGATTCCTTCCTCATATAATTTACATTTAAAGCAATAGGTAAAAATCACCAGTTGCTTAGAAAGGGCAGAGAATGAAAGGACATAGTAGGACAGGGTAGGTCAATTCAATAATTGATTACTGGTCTTTCAAATGGTAGCACCCACTTCTACAGATTTACCACAAACATGTCTAGATCTCAAGAATCACAGAGTTCTTGCTTGTGTTTGGTTAAACTTGATTTCATGGAATTCTATTCTGAAGAAATTTTTCCTAATTTCCAGTGTAAACCTCCCCAGGTGCAACTTGAGGTTCCTTCCTCTTGTCCTGTCACTTGTC
>VZSR01000223.1:6825883-6895686 GCA_013398615.1 Brachypodius melanocephalos
AACAGTGCACTTGTCTAAGCCATGAGCAACCAGCTCCTCCAGCAGGAGAATGCTGTGGGAAACAGTGTCAGAAGCTGTCCCTCACTGACCCTTGTTCTAGAGAGGTGTAATGATTTGTAATTTGCAGTCAACTGGGTCCTCCCTGGTTAGCCAGAACTGCTGATAAATAATTGAAACTGGCTTCTGAGATGAAAACTGATTGGAGGTATTCGAATAAGGATCTGTAGCATTACAGATGTCAGTAGGTTTCACCTGCTGGATGTTCTCCCACCAGTTGCTATGTACAAATTACAAAGAATTGCTCTGCTCTTGAATTTGATTACCAGGAGTGTTCATGCCAAAAGGGTATTGGTCCCATTTCCAGACACCTGCACACTAGAGATAGAGCAGCTTGGGACCATTTCCAGCAGGGATCTGCCAATGACTTACACTGCCTTTGACTAAGAGAACAGAAAATGTTTTGCATTTCCACCTTGTTTCACAGGGAAGTTTCTGGTTTTGTTGTGACACAGAAATAAGATCAAAAGATGACAAGTTACTGACTAGAGAAAGAATTTGTTTCTACATCCCTATGTGCTATGGTGAATCCAGCATTTAGGAAAACAGGTCTATCCTGAGTGGAAATTACTTAAAAATTCACAACTGATAACTGCCCATCTTTTATTTTACTGCCTATGCTCTGAGTGAAATTGAGTTAATTATAAGGAAATTGTAGGTGTTTTGTCAGATATATTACCTTTTTCTGGCATGTCTTTGTCTTTAGTTTTCACATAACAGATTTTTTAGGGTAAATGATGATGTAGAAAAGCAATGGATTTAGTATAATGTACTAAATCACATCCTTTGATCTCATATTTATCATTCCTTGACTTTCTGGAAGGAAGAGGGCAGTGAAGATGAAATGTAATTTATCTGCACTGTTGGAGTAAAAACCTGCAATAATAAGAAAGGCTTATTAAATTATTGGTACTTTTTGAGCTTTGCTGCAGTGGCAGAATTCAGTGCAAAAAAGGAGAAGAAGAACAAAGAATAAAAGGAAATAATTTTCTCTTTTGTCTGTTGTTCTGCAGATATGAAAGTCTTTAGCTATTTATAGCTCTTCTTTTTGTACAATCAGGAGTTTTCACATACAATTCAGTCATATGCACAATAAGCATAAATGTTGAAGTTCATGTTTATCACAGTCATTATGACAAGTATTTTCTTTGAAGTTAGTAGTTTGCAGAGAAATTATTCAGAAATGTACTCTATTTTGCAAGGAATAAGAGGATGTTTCTTACTGATGTTCCTGCTGCTTGACAACAAGGTGTTTGGCCTTGGTCCACAAGGTCCACTGTATTTTGTCAGAGCAGATCTTTCCAAGCAGGCATTTTCAGGAAAGATTAGTTTAAAGATTATCTATTCAGTTGGTAAATGATCCTCAGCAACATCAGTGCCATCAGGAGAAAGTTTAGAACTCATAAGTATTTTCTCTGGAGTTTTTAACAGCCATTTCATCTCCCCTGATGTCAGTTTTTTGGGGGTAGGAAAATGTATTTACCCTAAATATTAGTTTACATTTTCTAGTTCTAGGGAAATCATTAAAATGTGCAAGGGCTCTCTAGTAAGAGTTGCCACAAGGACTTTACAGGGCCACTGCATTTAAGCATTTCTTTTACAGAATAGGATTTTTCTTTTTTTAACACTACCTTTTATTTAGTGCACATAAATACTACAACAGCATACACAGTAGAAAGTGTGTACTAATACCAAAAACCAGCAGAAATTACAGAGCTTTCTAATGTCTTTCTGTTGTTGCAGCCAATGAACTCTGAGTAATAATAAAAGCCTCAGATTTCTGTGTTGACATAAAACTGTTCAAAAAAGTAAAAGTAAACTACCTAAGTCAGCTGTGTGTTTGTATTCCATATGGGTTACATTTCTTGATTATTATTCATCCTTATTTTACCCTCTGGTAAATCAATAGTATCTCTCTTACACACCTGGAGTTACTCTGATGTAAACCTGAACACAAATTCATTGTGTCAGTTAAGAAAAAAAAAATCGTTGTTTAAGGTGCTTGGATTATACTTCTGTTGACTGAGGGAACATTCTAACATTTTGTATTAAAACTGAGTTACAGTGAACAACAAATTGTATTTGTAGAAAAAATAAGTTTAACCCTCCTTGCCTCCTTCACCTTGTCCTTTTTGTGTTACAGTTTAGTTTAAAAAATAGAGATTGTGAAATCTGATTTTGCAATAATCAGGGGGTTTATGTTCATTAATTTTTTGCCATGTACTACAAGATGATGGTATTTATCCCATTTTAGGTTCTAGTACGTCTAAAAATTACCTCACTGTCTGAAAATAGCTCTAGCTCTGAGACAGGTGAAAGAATTATGAGACATTTTCTTGTGAGTTCTTGTAGTGAAGGAGGGGTAAGGCTTTCTTCACCTGCTGGATAATGCAGTAAAGGAGAAGAGAGGAGAAGGTAACTTTGTCTAAGGCAAAAACATTTCCTTGATCTAGATTTCACATGCAGTGTATTAAAAAATGAAAAAGTGCATGTTTCAATGTAACTTAGATTATCTAGAAATGCTCTCAGATTTGTGATCTTCCAACAAATCAGAGCCTTAGTTATTTGCCATCAGGTCACATGGGCCTTTGGGAACCTTTGAACTTTCAAGATGTGCAGAGTAACAACAAAAAGCTTCTTCCAAAATAAAACAGCAAGAGAATTGTAGCTCTTTCTGCAGAGTGAGTGAATCTTTATAGAACCTGCTGAATTCACCCTGTAATGTGAAGAGTCCTTAAAATGCTCCATGGCTGTTTGAATAAAGTGTAGCTATAAAATCTCAATGTGAAACTAGAATGGTGACATGTGTTAGCTATGTGCTTATTAGGAGGGCATGAAGACAGAATCTGGTCCTCAAAGCAGAGCTGGTGAACAGGATGCAGCATTGATGATGCCATTTTGTCATTTATGATGGCAGCATTAACCATGTCTGTAATACCAACCTTCCCACAAGATGACAGAAAAATTTTATAGAAAAAAGAATCTATTTTTAAATTAGGAGCTTATCCACCTAAGAGGTTTCATAACATTAAATGATGGAGTGTTTTCTAAGATATTTTTAAAAACTTTTTGATTTATCATATAGTTTAAAAATAATGCTTTCAATAGTTAGAGACTTATACTTGCCTTCTGATCTTGTACATCTACATTAGCTAATAAAATCAGTTGCTTTGCTTAGGCATGTGAACCTGAAACCACATGGTGGTCACCTTGCTGTTAGAGCATAGTATTTTAGCATAATGTTAATTTATTTCAAACACACATTGGGCATTTGATTCTCAAATTTGTATACAAAACTTGGACAAAATTTTTATGGAGATTTGTTCCCAGTTTCTGGGAGTATCTCTCTCCCTGACAAAGCAGAACAGCACTTTTAAACATCTACCTGAGCTCAGTGCCTGGGCTTCAGGTAGTATTTTTATGCACTGTTTTTGCACATAATTTGTTCCTTCTTTTTATTTATGCTTCATCAGAATTTTTTCAGATGTGTCTTGAGATGGACTCATCGTCAGTGTTTATCCCTTTCACAGGCAAACCGATAAACAAGAGAAAAGATGATTGTCTTTGAAAGGGAATGAAGCTTTTGGAAAGGTTTGAAGCTTCTTGTTGTGCATAAGCTGCCTTTCCTGCTGGTTTCTGGTGCCCTTGATCTATTGTCATATCCGTGGATTTCTTCTTCTCAGCAAATGAAATGATCCTAATATTTTTGTGCAGCCTTTCTTCCTTTGAAATCATCTCTGTTGTTTATCAGCTGAAATGATCTTAGGAGCGTATGGTGTCTATCTTGTTCTGCCCTCCAGCTTCCTGCTCCATACAGAGCAGTTCTGGGCCATTGCTTGCTGACTTTGCCTTCAAGGTGTTCTGTGCCAGCTGAATACAAAATCTGTACAAAATTTCTGCTCATTCAGAGGCGATTAATGGGGGAGAAAAAATACCCAATAAAATACAATAATTATTCTGAATGTATTTGTTAGGCAGCTAAGCAGATTGTTCCCCCTAAAAATGTCCAATATTTTAATTCTAAAAGATAACTGGTTCCAGCATTTAGAGCCTTGTACTGGTACCAGTCTTTGCATCAAACTTCTAGAATCAAGAAGTTAATTTCAGAATATTTTTGGAAGGACTTACCTTGAAGCAAGTAAGAGAAAATTCCCATTAATTACAACCTCTCCTCCTCCATACCCAACTCCATCTTCCTTTGCTTTGATATTTCTAAGATTCAATTCTTACAAGATTAGTTTAGTCCTCTAGTTAGCAAAAGCAGATAGATTAATTGTATACACAGTCTTATTGATGAGATTCTCAGTGATGATTGTTTCTCTATGCCTGATTTTTCTGGTCATGTTTTTGTATGCTGAATTTCATACATTTGAAATCAGTTCTTTTTCTATTTTTCCTCATGTGTTGTGTGCTAAACATTTCACAGTAGTTTTGCAGGTGCCTTGTTTTGTCCTGGTATCAGCTAAAGCTTGTTTTTTCAATTACAAGTTCACCGATTTCATCATAAAGTAAAAATCAAACAAACCAACTACCCAAAAAAACCCAAAACAAAAAACAACCCCCCAAACAAACAAACAACAATGGAAAAAACCCCCAAACCTCAAAACAACTGCCACAATAAGAAACTTAAATGAAGACAATGGAAAAGACAATGGAAAGCAAAATATTCTTGAACTAAATATTATAAATAAGTCCTGTCAGTTCTCTGATGTCAGGGCAGGTTTTTTTACAGAATAAAAATATTTTTATTCTTAACCCTGAATCCTTGACACAAAATTATGTGTGAACTTTATAATGGCTCAGTTTTGTCTTCATACCTGTAAATAGTGTCCCCTGCAAATAAGAAAATTTTTGCTTCTACAGGGAACTGCTTGACATGAGTAACTTCCTGTCTGTTTCTTCATTGCACATTTTATGGTCATAATGCAAAATGCTGGGAACTATAAATGATGCTGTTTGCATGTAAATGTCAGTAGAAGATTCTTCTTTATTAAATGCAGGATCCACTAGGTAGAAGTGTCTGGTATGAGATGTGCTTAATTCCAGCTTTCAAAGTTAAGTCGCACAAACCTCCTGTCCTGGCAGGACCCTTCACTCCTGTGAGGCTGTGAACTCCACTGCAGCAGAGGGGAAATGGCCTTGGGTTTCTGAGAGCCCTAAAAGGCACAGATTGGTTGTGACAGCAGGGGAGAGAGACCAAGCAATGGAATGGAAAATGAGCCTGGATACACCTTCCAGTGCTTCTGGCTGAGCAGAGCTCTGGACACAGAAGAAATGGTATTATTTATGGGGAAAAAAATGGAGAAAACCCAATGGTTTGGGATAATTCAGCTATACATGTTCTTATAGCCATTCCCTTCTTAGGCTGTGTTGGATGATTGCAAAACAGACCAAAGAGCAACACATCTCTTCTAGAAGTACAATCCCATTTAATGCAATCAGATTAACATGCTAAAAATCACAAACACAATTAGTAAATCTGATTTTTTAGAAGACATTCTGGCTTGCTTTACACATTCATTAGATCAAACACACTTTCATCTATCTTCAGAAAGGAGTTATCTTTAGATGTTGGTCTGACATTGATATAGAGCAAGTAAGATTTAATAGAGTGCAAGATCAAAACCCCACTAAACTCATTGCAGGATACTCATTGACTCTAATAGTTATTGTGTGAGGCTCTTGCTTGGGTTGGCTTTGAGAGTTGATTTTACTATGAGAGAGAGAGGATGTGTGACTGACTCTGAAGAGGATTTATGATCAAGAAATGATTTTTTGTTTCTAGGAGGACTGTCAAAAAACTTGCTCCTTTTCCAAATGTGGAAGAGCATTTATGTGAGATGAACAAATGAACGAGTGTATATGCACCTATCTTCCGAGGTTGATTTTTTCCTTTCTTCTCTACCTTTCTTTCCTTTTTTGTAAGAGATAAAAAGACTAGATATACAAATTTTAATGTGAATTATATCCCTTAGTATCAGTGATGTGTATCTTACAACCATTAGTTTTGTTTGGAGTTGTCTATATTTAGAAAATTATTTCAATTCCATGAATGAATATTTGTACAGGTTTTAATTAGGAAGGCTATATCTACGATATAGCAGACAAGAAAATAGTTGTATCAATAATTTCTATAGGGAAATATAAACATGGTCATGTTTACACAGAATATATGTTTGCATATATAAGCAGAATTACCTATGGATAAATATTTCATGCTTAGGAGTATTTAGTTATTGGTGTAATGATGAAAATAAGACTTGCTCCCTTTACACACAAGCATGAGGCCAAAATTTTGGTCATGGTTTGTGGAATGCTCATTGGGTGTCTGGTTCTGCTACTTTGATTTGTAGTAATGTGGCTTATCCATACAACTAGCAGAATTATTAAAAAAACCCAATTATTAATGAAGTTCCTAGCCAAACTTCACATTTAAATAATCACTTGGTTTAATTTAGATATAATCTTTCCCGTAAATATTTTGCATTCATTAAAAAGAGAGAACAGTTAGTTTCTACAAATAAAAGAATCACAGGCACAGACTCACAGAATAGATAAGTATGAATTTCTTTTCTGTTAATTTCCACATGAAGACATATGCAGACAGATATGACTTAACTGTTTCAAAAGTTGAGAATATTTAAATTCTTTTTTGTGCTGATTCTCATTTTAAAAACAATATTACCAGACTTCTTCAGGAATTCCTCAGTTATTTGCATTAATAAGCAGTTAGTGTATTTTAGAAAATGTATCAAATCTTCAAAGAGTGGAGCCATTTTGTTAAAAAGTTCTTAAGTGTATGTAATTTTTTCTTTTGCTGTTCCTTAATTCCAATCCAATGCCTTTACAACTCCTGTGTGTTCTCTTTTTCATATTTCACAGGAGGTAAATTCTTTCCTTTCTGTCAGCTATAGGAATTCTTTTTAAAGAGAGAGCTAGAATTGTAGTTTTCATCTATGTTTTATGACTCTCTTCTCCATAGCAACATTTAATTTTCCTCTGATGGGTGTACTTTGCATGCAGAGCACAATCTATCCTTGACTAAAATGCTGTAGTTACTGAAAAATATGTAGTAGCACAGTAAAACAATTATGTGAACAATGAAGGATTTGGTGTTAAATCCCTTGAAAAATCAAGTGCATTTCCTTAGAGATGTTGGCCTTGTAAGCTGCAGGTTAATGTCACTCTTTTAATATTTATACTGAAATCTTAATGTCAGGAACATCCCAGTAGGAGGCTGAATTTTATTTCTTCCTCAGTGGGTGCATATAATTTTCTATGATGCCTGTAATATTTAGATGGGGGGGAGTAAGTGCATAGATTGCAAAAGAAAAATTGTCAAAATCGTAATATTTAAATCCTGTATCTTATAGCAACAGAGTAAGTAGATTTTAAAGCAGAAAGTTTACATTTTCTGCTCAAAACTGAGAAATGGAATATTCTTTCTATTCTTTCCCAAGTTTTTGCTATTTATGGGAAGAGCTGAGGAAACCTGCTAGCAAGGTACGAAATGCTTTGCATTTTCTCTGTGTTTGCCACAGCACTTCATATCTTTCCTGAAAATGTGTTTTTGAAAAGTAGAGGTTCTAAGCCATACATCCCATGTCAAATAAAGAGTCAGTGTGTGACACGGATGGGACGAACATGAACATTAAAACCACCATAAACTTAGCAATGCATTGAGGTTAAATTTAGTGCAGCTGAGAAAGTATTTGTAGAAATGTCTGTATTATCAAAACCATATCCAGCCTTGCTGATTATTTACTCACAGGTCTGTAGTTACTTTCTGTTGATTTGTATTGTATCTGATGGTGGAAGAATCAAGTCTGTAGGGCTATTTTTCTGTGACTGGTGACTTTTAAAAGCTTGGTGGGAGGACTGTGAAAATGAGATCAGTGAATGTAAAATAACAGTTTATTTTTTCAATGTTTTAACATAAGCAAATTGCAATAGTATACTTTTTATAACAGTAACTCCATGAAATCATTAAAAAATAGAAATGGAAAGTTAGTATCATAATCATAGATGCTATTTTTGTTTCATTATTAATAGAAGCCATGGGTTTTGATATAGTAAGAAACTACTGAGTATAATTTAGTCTTGCAGAAGATATTTTTTTGCTATTCTTCAAACAAGTGTAAGGTTGGATTCTGATCCAACAGAACAATAGGTCTATAATTCTACTTTGTTTTCCTTTAAAACTTCTAGACTTGATTTCTTGGAAATCTAGGACATGCAGCTACATAATGTTTTGATTAAACTGTGGAAACAGCTCTAAAATATTTTAACCTTTTTTCTTTTCAATTATCATGAAATAATTTACAAAATCGGTTTTTACAAACTTCTTTTGATAAGGGTGAAAGGAGATAGACTTTTACGAGGTACTTACCAGAACTACTGGTCCTATAAATAGTTGCTCCTGCTCTGAGGACAGTACTTCAGATCTCTGGGATTTTGTTTGGTTCAGTTATGTTGATCTCACAGGTATCTCATGCAAAAAATAGCGCAAAGTCCTCGATGTTGGATCCCTTTGCCTGTCTTGGGGTTTTTTACTATGTTAGTAGTGTCTTAATTTTTCTTTTTCTGGTAATACCAAACACATTTCCATGAGGGGCTCAAAACAATACTAGATTATTTGCAAATGTGGAAAGCATGGCAGTGTGTGCAACACCAGTATTGAAAAACCTCCTGCAGTTATTTATTCTGTGTTACATTGTGTGATGGGACCCCAAGTTGACCTGAATTTAGACGTGGAATTCTCCACATGTCTTACTGGCATCAAGCATATTGTGAACCTCAGGGGGCCTTCAGTTTCTGAGAGTAATTTTTTTTACAATGCAAAATAGAAGAAGAAAATGTGTTTAGTAAAGAGGGGTTTTTTTCTGGTTCAAAGGAGTTTGAAAAAAAATCCCGCTACTTTTTTACCTGTGTTCTTGCAGTGCTCCATGCTTTAGCCTTGCTCTTTAATCTAAGGATTTTTTTTAAGTTGCAGCAAAATCTGCACAGTTCCATCAAAATCCCTAAGTCTGTTTTTTCTAAATCAGAAAATAAAAAAATTCTCTTTAGTTTCCCCTGGTGCTCTCAGGTTTGCAGGCTCCTGTCTCTGCTGTGGCTGGCAGTACAGCAAAGGTCTCTTCCTGGGCATCTTTGGGGAGCAAGGTCCAGTTTCCTTCAGGTGGCTCCTCCTGACCCACAATGGGTGAACCAGGAGCCTGCAAATGGCCAGGTGTCCTCCCTGCACTTCAGCCACAATAATTTTAACAAAACCTGCTTCACCCAGCTGACAAACTTGGAGCAAGTAAAACAGACTTTTGTTGTGTGTATTGTTTAGGGACAAGCACCTGAGGGAGGGAGAGACACTAATGAAAAACAAATAGGAACAGGAGGTACTGTGGTGTGGCTGGAGCTGTACAAAACCACCAAAAGGTCACAGTTTACCAGGAGTGTAGGTAAAACAAATACCTGCAGTGCTGGAGGGCCAGGGAAAGATCACACAGTTTGCTGCAAAGCTGCCTCTTGGCAGGATCTGAAGCAAACCACACCAATCAGAGATACCTGCTGGCTTTACACACAGACAGGCAGCTCTTACACTGTTCAATAAAGGGTCAGACCAGAGGACTATTACTATTACTGTTAGGAAAATTATTTGTTTCCTATGACCTCCCAGAAGGGGTAATGTCAGACAAAACTCTGCAGTTTATTTCAAAGGAATTTGTAGCAAATATTAAACTGGATTGCTGACATAAAGGACCTTGTAACAGCCAAGTCTCAAATCAGCAATAGGATAAAAACTCATCTGATGGGAAAAAAAGACCTTTTTTCTTTTTCAACTGTTTGGTTTTTTATTGAGGAAAGACCTAAAGACCTTGAAGCTGGATTTTTAAGCTTGGGTGAAATATGTTAATTCCAGCCCCAGAAAAAGCATGATGCTCTTATCTGCTGACTTAATTATTCTTAATCAGGGTTGTGATTACTAATATTTCAGAGAACAGAAATACTCTGGATTTTAGAAAAGTTGGTCAATTGGATTGATTAACTGAATTCAGCAGCAGATAATAAACAGCTCTAGTTTGTAAATGATTATTAATGTGCACATGAAAATAATCTGAGTAAAAGCAATAGGGGTCACTTGGTATTCAAAAGTGTGAAGCATCTAGTTTGTGTGGTAGCTATTAAGAGGAAATCCTCACTTCAATCCATCTCCCTCACTTGGAAAAACTTGACCAAACTACATGTACCTGACTGTATTTGGCAAATTAAAAAAGAAAAAAAAAATAAAAATTGCAACTTTCTCCTCTTGTTTGAATGTAAAAAAGTTTACACTTCTCAGAGTCAAAGTAATTAACCAAGTCAAAGGCTAACAAGTAGTTAAACTTTCAGAAAGGCTTTAAACTGCTCTAACCTGTTACACACTATTTAGATCATGAATTTACAGTTCACAGATATCTGCAATTTCTGCAGCAACCCTTTTATAGTGTTCAATATAGTAATTTATTTTTAAAAATAGGCTTTTTTTGAAACCCATATAGGTCATACTTTAATGTGATCATGGTTTGTATTTTGATATTTGGATCACTGCATTTTTAGGATGAAAGAATTTTACTTGTAGCAATTCTTCCTTTTATTAATTTTGTTACATTTTATGTTGTGAAAATAGAGAAATTGTGGCTGCTTGCTGCCAGTATTTGTGAATTTAGGGATCATGTGATCAAGTTCTCTTTCATGACAAATACCATGTGGATATTAGCCTTTAACAGAGGACTCTGTTCAAGTTTGGTGGTTTTTTCTCTATTTGTTTTCATTCAGAGGAAGGGCAAAAGGTCAGTCAGAAGCTCACTAGAGATCTTGAAGGTCTTTTTGCATTTGGCATCGATTCACCTGCCTGTTTCCATGTTCATATGATGCCTTTAAAGAAAAAATTTGAGTTGGACAAACAAATTTTCTGTGGAGGTGGACTTAGCACAAGGCTAAAGTGCTACATGAGTGAATTTCTCCACAAGTATGGAGCAAGAGGAGAAGATTCAGAAAAAGGGAAAGCTGTATTGTGCCTGTAATAGTTTGGTTTTCTGACTTCCTCTGCTACAATGGGTTTTCTTTTTTCTGAAGTGAAAACAGAACCCATCTTTCAACTCTTGATAAATAAGGTCTTTTATACGTGATGGAGTCTGCTGCCTGCTCCCAATGCCTTTATACGTGAGTTGTTGCTTACAGTAAATACTGTGCACACAACCAGGTATGGCTACTCTTGTCCAATAACATCTGTGTGGTACAAATATGCATATATGCATAAACACTTGCATCTGATTTGCATATATGTACATATAATCATACTTGTGTTTACAGCACAGAAATGTATTGTTCTATGCATATATTATTGTATATTATGCATGTATTGTAATCTGTTTGCATATGCAATTACTAACTTTCTATTCCCATTTTGTTTTTCTTTCCTCTGTCGTGGAGGATACAATCTTCTAGTTTAATGTGACAATCTCCTCTTAATGTCAGTTTCATTTAAAACTAAAACTGTCTTTATGTTGAATTATATTTGTGTACAGGAAGATGGAACTACTTCACAGTTCAGGTGTGATACCATATCTGATGAGGAAACAATCCTTTTCTTGGTGTGGTATTATTTAACAAATTTCATGCTGCTTTTGTGATACCTTGTAGAGAAGCTGTCAAATCATAAAGTCAGTTAATGAGCCCTCAATAAGTTGAATCAATTGGCAATGTAAACCTACTTCCTCTAGTTTCTTTTCTTTACACTTGGTTTTATGTCATGTTTATGCTTTTATTAATACAGCAGCTAAAGTAGCTGTTCAAATTAATTTAATGTATAATTGCTTGTTCTGTTTTGTTGTTTTCCAGCTCCCTCAGGCACAAAAGGTAAAACATTTTAATCAAATCCTGGTCATTCCAAGCAGTCACCAGTGCTTCACGTTTCCATGGTGGTGTGGGTGTGGTACAGGTGGTGATCAGTGAAACCCTGCACTGTCACGGGGGCTCCGAGCTGGTCCTCAGGAGGGTGCCTGGCTTTGAGCCCAGCTGAGCACCTGCTGAGAGCAGCTCTTCAAAATGTGAGCTAATTGAACATGCCAGGCATCCATAGCCTACAACTTGGAAACAACAGGGAGGCTATTTTATCAACAATTTGAAATAACAGTAGGGATTTAAACAAAACCCCAACCCACTCCATTACTCCATGTGAAACATTTCTGGGTCTGTTGTAGAGACTGCAGAACCCATGGCATAGCTGGTACCCTTTCACTGCTCCCCACTGTATCTACCAGCACACCCCTGAACACATTTGGCATTTGACTTCTCTAACAGGTTGCATTCTTCTCATACGATGTGCTCTTGCCTTTAATCCACATGTGCATCGATCTGGTGTTACCAGAGTCAGCTCGGCAGGACAGCACAGGCACTGGGGCACAGCTAAGGATTGCTTGATGCCTGCTGCATCGTCCCTATGTATTTCACAAATATAATCAAGGCTTCCAGAAACTAGGAAATCTAGCTGTGCTTTTGGTAAAAAAGTATTAAATTGATAAAAAGGAATAGAATATGCTGGGTAATTGCAACACTCACTTGTCCGAGTCATTCTTATTGTTCTTGGTAAAGCACCTTCAATAAAAAGTGTCACAGCAATTAGTCAATTTGACCTCACATTCCTGGATGATGATAAAAGTTCAGTTTTTAATGAAAGCTGTAAGTGAAGTGATCTTTCACTTTATAGCTTTCCAGGAATGGTGAGGGCATCCACAGATCTCAGAACTTCACTAATGTATCTCAGCCACTTTTTAGTTTAAAAAGAAAGAAATATGAGAATGGGAGGCTTTATTTTTATGCTACTGCATGTATTTGAAATTTTCTTGCTCATGGAGCTCAGAAAATTCTATTTCAAACCTGCAGGTAATACGCTATTTTATGACACTGAACTGTGTCCATAGTTTGTTCATGCTTTGATAGTTGCAGAACATGGTACCAAAAGATTGTGGCTTTGTGTTTGTTTTGTTTTGTTTTTCTTCTTGAAATAAAAGGTTTCAAGAAATACTTTGTGTACAGCTTTCTGGAAAAGAAGAAGAACCAAAAGAGTGGCTAGACTAGCTAACTTTTGCTTTTTCATTTTCACCTGCTTTGTCTAAATGTTTGTGCCAAATGCTTCTCTTAACAGTTTGCAGAAAGAAGAGAGAGCCAGATTGTGATGTGCTGGTGCAAAAAGTACAACCAGTCAGGCTGTTTGTCAGCTTGTGCCACGTGGTGTTGCATTACCTGTTCTGACAGCCCCAATTCTGAGCTATTAAATAATATTCTGGTACAAATCACTGTTAGCAAACACAATTTTCATAAATGGTCAGAATTGCCAATTTTCAGTGGTTTTTACCCCTAGATGGAACACATGCAGAACTAAAGCCACATATTTTTATATACACTCATAGCTGACTACAGTCTCGTTGACTGTGTATTACTTTTGAGCAGCGAAAGAGGGGAAGGGTGGGAAGGAAGAAATGAGATGGGGAGGGGGGACAGGTACAAGTAATCCTCCAGGGCTTTTGATAACTTCAGGCAAGAAATATGCCTTTTAATAAGTGTGGCCTGGCAGCTTATGAACAAACCAGGAGACTCCCTCTTGCTCTCTGCAAGGTGAAGGGAAGCAGCACAGGGCTGGTGCATGCCTTTATGAATGACTGAGTCACTGTTTTGCCATATGGTGTCTGAACTTGTGCTGTATTTTTGCTGGAATCTATGTACCATCTTGCAAATGTTTTCTCTATAAACATTTCAAACAGTCATGTCTCTCTAAACATGTTCACTTTAATCTTTGAGTGATCTCAAAGAAAAATGTGGCATTTCAAGTTTACCTTTACTATTTCATATCTATTATAAATAGTTCACCATCTTGATGAAATGTGTTTTCTCTTATATATGGGACACTTTGGCTTCAGACTTTTCAGTGTTTAGTCAGTGTTCTATGGTGATTAGTTATTGAGTTTGAAGACCTGTAGGTTTTCAACTGTCTACAGCAGTTAAATAACAATTAAACCTATTACTCTTATGCTGTCTGCTCTTAATCAAACTGGTGCAAATTCAGACTTGGAGAGCAGGTGAAATGAATAATGATGACTTTAACATGGATATGGTCTGTTGCACCATATTTTTCTGGAAAAGATCTTTGTGATATACCCTATATTGAAAATAAAAATTACCACAAAACCAAATCAAACCAACCACCCACCCAATAAGCCAAAAAAAAAACCCAAACAAACACCGACCAAAACCACCAGAGTTTCAGGCCTTGATTTGGTATGGTTATGTTACTTTCAGAACAAAATAGGCATAGGAAGAGTTAACATATCTAAAATGAGTTAACATATCTAAAATGAAGAACTGCTACCAGACAAATGAAACCTATTCATATGAATTTTACTTGTCCTCTGTGTTTCTTTTATGCATGTTTTTAGGTAGCCATCCCACAGGGCTGTGAAAATATCAATATGAAGATGAAATAATAACTCAAATTTACCACTTTTCAGATATGTTCATTTTGATTTCCAAAATGACCTTTATCTTTGACACAGTTGTGTTAAACAGCTTTTTTGTATGCACTGAAGAGCAAAAGCCATTTTTCCCTAATAGTTCAAAAAGGTATTTTTTTTCCAAGTAGGAAAGCTTTACTTGCTTTCTTGAGCAAACACAGCAGGATTCAAAAGCTTTTGCCCTACTCCTGCTGTGATGTTTTGTTCTACTTAGCTTGAGCGAAAAGGTAGAAATGAATAAATTAGGCACACAAGTCAGAAGTACAGAATTGTTTTTAGCAACATTTAAGATTTTTTAAAATAATTCTCTCATGAATGGAACCATATTTCCTCCATATAGAAATGTTTTGATGATATTTATTGCCCAAAAGTTCCTGACAGCTTTCTTCTCTCTTTCTGTGTTATCCTTAACTTCTCCAAGTAGTGCTGTGCCCTCCTCATATCCTGATGCTATCATCTTTCAGCCTTTTTGGAAGATCATTTATCATTCCCTGCATTGTTTACCTTATACTTTGAAGAGCTGAATTAACTGTCACTGGGAATAGAAAACAGAAAATTTGGAAAGCTGTGGTTTCATTGAAGTGCATGACTAGTGATTTTAGTACTTCTGTAAAATTCTAACTTTCAAGAGGAATCTAATGGCGTACAAAATAATCATAAAGGGTTTGATTTAACATTCCTTTGGCTCTATTTCCTCCTCATGAGATCCTGTTATCTTTGTTTTGTAATGTATATTTGGTCTCTATTCAGAAAACCATGTTAAAATTTTTACTTGTATGTTAATTGCAATCTTCAGTTTCCAAATTTCTCTCTCACATTCCTCAAAAAGCAATAACAAAAAAGCAAATAACTTTTTTGAATCAGCAATTTACAAATTCCAAGTAACTATTTTACAGTATAAGGGGGAGTTTTGTTTACTGTGTGTCAAACATTGAAATATCTCTTTAGTGTAAGACACTTACATGGGTTCTATATTGTCCCAGAGCATAACTTGAGTCTATGCCAAAATAATAGCTATTCCTTATTCTTTTAGTCCATACAAAACACAAATTCCAATTCTCTGAGCTCTCCAACCTGCCTTGTGACTCTGATCAGCACAAAAAAGTGCAGTGGTCACAGGAGACAAGACTTTGTGAAATAAATCTATACAGAGTGGGCAAAGGAGGAAGGGGGTTGCGTTGGGCAGGTGTGTCAGAAATTCTGGACAACCCTCTGTAACTCTTGTCAAATTCTTCTTTCCATAATGGGAACACCTCAGAAAATGTTTATATTCTTTCCTGTATATGTGGGTCTGGTTCAATTCTGGAGCCTGCCTTACTCTTTGCTCTGAGAGATGGCTGCTAGTTCTGGGTGTGAGACTAAACTCTAAGAGGCTTAACCCTAAGAGGATGATTTTTATTTGTATTTTTGGGAAGATCTGCTTGGGGTTGTTCTGTGGTGGATAACTGCGTACAGCGAAGTATTAAAGGGAAAACTGTTGTAGTTAAATCTATTTCTCAAGGGAATTTTCCCTCCAATTATGAAACTATTATCACTATGCATTAGAGATCTGTGTCATTTTCAGAGAGCAAGTTCTGTTTCTTTATTTTAAGCAGCCAAGAGACATTTAGCCTGGGAATGCATTTTTTCCTCAGTCTTGAGATTTTTTTTTTCAAGGGTTTTGTTTTTTGCTAAGCATTTTATCAACATTTTATCCATAGCCCTTGGGTAGTTGCCCACCTAAAACTGTTAGCACTGTGTCTTTCCAATAGAGGAACATTCTGGGACAAATCACTGATGCTGTCCTCCTACATTCATCATTTTAGACTGGATAGTAACTACATTATGGTGAGCAGTGACTCAGTAAAACATTGTAAATATGAGTCCCTGCTCATCCAGTTATTGGCTGACTCCATTTATAGAAGTGGTCAACAACCTGTTCATCTGCCAAACAAATAAAAAATCAAACAGGCTGGATTACACAGTTGCAATTCTACAGAAATGATTGCAGCAGCCAGCTCTGGTTGGTACTTGTAGATAACAAAATTACAGGGCAATCACTCTTGCCTGCTTCCATACTCAGTTTTGAGAGTTAATGAGCAGTTCTTTCATAAATTCCCAGGAACTCCAGACTGTGGAGGTTTTTTTTCTCCTTGTAAAGAATTTCAAGCACCCTGAAACTCTACTGACAGTCCTTTGGCTTTATCCTATCCATTGAATTGTTTTTAGTAGTATCTTGAGAGTGAGCAGACTCATAAATTAATACTGTCCTGGTACTTGACAAAAACATGATGTCAGAGAAAATTACCCAGGGCAATCATAGAAAATCTCTAAGTGCCCCCAAATGTCACCTCGTAATCAGCAGAATGCTCTTCCCCTTCCTGGGCTCCTCTCCACACAAATCATCTCAGTGTGCTTGACTCTACTGCTCTGGCCAAGGAGCGGAAATTCCTACATTGGTTTGGCTGCATTTGAGTTTCAAGTGCAGCCTTTGAACCCACAGTGTTTTGCCAAGTCTTGGGGGGTTTTTTGTTTGTTTAATAACTTACTATTCCTTGATAGATCAATGATTATATTAGGGTTAGAATTATCTCTTCTTGCTAACAAGGAAAACAAACAAAAAAGAAGGAAATATGATCATAAGTTCATTCCACCTCATATCCCTAGTGATTCCTTATCAGATGTAAACCTTCTTAACTCTAAACCCCATTTGTGTTCCTGTCTAATGTCTGCAAACATTTCTTCTCACCATGAGATAGTGCCATGCCTCAGGAAATATACTTGTTTAAGAAACTTAAAATCCTCCTGAAGAAGATGGGGAAAGGCGGGACACATAGATTTCCAGATTTTGTTTTTCTGATTTGTTAATGTGGAATATGCTTTTATAAGGTATCTTTTTCATAATGTAGGATTTTTTTTTCTGAGAATGTGGGGGGCCAATTGCTATTGCTTCATTATAAGAAAGCCTTTGTAAATACAAACAAAGCAAAAAATAAATTGCAGAAGTTATAAAATGAAAGAAAAAAAAAAGGATTAGAAGTTCTACCTGAGTGTGGAAAACATGACAGAGATGTAGGAGTGGTAGATTGTCACAGTCACTGGGCATGACTGTCACCTACAGTATTGCTCAGCAAGATCATCCCTATTGCTGCATCCAGCTGGCTGAATACAGGTGCAGCAAAGCAGAATTTGTGTTCTACAAAATCTTCACTTGAGATCATAACTGTCTGTGTTACACTTTCAAATGTTGGATAAACCTCTTCAGCTTTAATATTTGTATCTGGGGACAGAAAGAGTTGAACAGTAACTCTCCACCTCCTGCTTGAGTTGTGTTTCACATGTCACTGGTGTGATGGACAGGCACAGAGCAGTGCTGGTCTGGAGCACCCCAGTGAGTCTCTGCTCAGGGCAGGGGTTCAGTCTGAACAGGGAGGGGACAATCTGAGCACTCTCTCTGTCCTGTGGCCAGTGATAAACATCTTACGTGTTTCTCTTGAATGGAACCAAGGTCAGGAGATCCGTATTCTCCCGGAACTGAAAAAATGTATTGAAACCTGATGTGCAGAATCAGCTAATGCTTCATGGCACCTCTTTGTCCAGCAAACTGAAAGCAGCTGGAGCAAAGTTGCTCTGGGATCCTTACTGGCTGTCATCCTTCCTGCTGGTCTGTGAGCTGAGGTCTCTGTCTGGACCAGAACAAAGCACACACAGCTCATGACCTCTTGCTCTTTGCTGGGACAAACCAGCCCGAGGCAGCTTTGGCAGAGCTGCCAGGGGGAGGGATGTGGAGCCCAGCTCCAGCTGCTTTGCTACTGCTCTTGCTGCTTCCACAACCATCTCAGCCCCTGCTCTCTCCCGTGGCAGACTGCAGTAGGAGGGAGGATGAGGCATCTTTCCTGCACTGGAGGGGCTGGGATGGGCAGAGCTGGTTCGGTTCAGATGGGGCTGGGCTGGGCTGCACTGACTACATCAATGTCATTTGGATAAACTGCCTTATCTCATTTGAAATGGAAATAATATAATTGAAAACTGCAACCACATGCTTGTAATTGTCCCTCCGTTCTCAGAGATAGTATTTCTTTTTCATATATAGCTTGCTGATGATCAGGGATTGGTGTTGATGACAACTGTTGCCATGCCAGTATTTAGTAAACAAAATGAGACTGTAAGTACTCAGATTATTTCTGTCATGTGACAGTGGTGTGACTGATGTGAAGTTGCTTTCAGGGATCTAATAAGATTTTAGCCAACTCTAATTTTTTTTCCTTTTCTTTTCTTCTTCCTATTTTGTCTGCAGTTAGTACCCTTTTATTAGCATAAAAATGTGGACAAATAATCCCAGATACTCTAGAAACAATGGTAAAATGATGAAACCCTATGTCTAAGAGAAAAATCTCAGATGACACTAGACCTTACAGCTTTCTTACTTCTGTATTACTTTTTTGTAGCAAATATTCTATAAATTTTTCCTCTTTGCTCTGATATAACTCAGGTTTTTTTTAGTTTTATGTCTATTATATACGTATCTATTTATCTTTAGTAATTCAACATTGTTAAGGAAACTTAAGTGTAAACTTAAGTGTACTTTTCCCTTAATGCTTCATCTTTCTCTTGCTTATCAAATGGTAGGAGAAATTGGGAAAGACAGGAGGACAATTTTTTAACAGTAGTTCTTAATTTCAAACCCATTTGCATGTGAAAGATTTCAGTAGAGGGATTCTCCAGCTATCAAAATCTTGCATGTCTTTTCTATGTGAACTGTAAATAAAGCAGAAAGGAGCAATATTATTTATTTAATTACTGCCTGATCAGCTGAGTTGTACCAGTGTCTGCCTTCCCCACTTTTTAAATAATTTGTCTGTTATCTGTTCAATTCTGCAGTGTAGCTGCAAGGTGAAATAAGTTGTAAGAATGTTTATTATTATTGTGGTTCTGAGTGCATCTTTTATTCTTTTCAGAGGTCTAAAGGGATTCTCCTGGGAGTAGTTGGCACAGATGTTCCAGTTAAAGAGCTTTTAAAAACGATTCCAAAATACAAGGTAATACACAAATGGTTTATATATCATTTATATTCAGTATAATGCCTAAAATATAACATAATTCATTTAATACGTTGTTATTGTTTATACTTACATAGTTCCGTTATTTTGCCCATTTTCCTCTGGAATTTTTCCTCTGTAGTATCTGAGATCAAGTGCCATTTTTAAAACCTAAATTTAAAATATACCTTGATCTTCACATTTTTGTGGATCAGTGTGCTCTAGAAAATAATATTAAATACTGTCCATATTAAAATCAATGTAATTATAAAATCAATGAAGTTATCAAACTTTGAAATATAGCCAGAATATGAGTCAAAATGACAAAAAAATCACGCTGAAAAATTGCATAACTTTTAATAAAAACCTATCCTTAACATGGCTTTGGGCTTTCTGTTTATGTGAAATTTTTCCTGTCCCAATTCTCCTGGAATTAAAGAAAGTGGCATATTGCAGGAACTTAAACAAGTTCCTGCTTCACCAGACTAGTGCTCCCTTCTCTCTTACCCAGTATTTGTTAGATATTTTCCTCCACTTAGTTTTCCAAAGTCAGTGACAACTCTACAATAAAATTCTTAAAAATTAATTATCATTAAAAATTTCAGAATTTGAACCACTATATCTCTTGTGAAATGTGCTTCATTCAGGAAAAGTAGGCTTCAGGCAAACACAAAATGTAATTACTTTTCATTTAAATTTAATGCAGTACATTAGTATTTCACTACTTCTCCATGTCTGAAATATTTTATTACAGTACTCTTCTATTCACAAATGAAAACCAAATTACTATTTTCCAGTTAATTCCTTGTGGATTTTTTTTGCATGACTAACAAGCATGTAACACAATATTGCAGACAGCCTTTGCTAAAGAGGCCAGCCCCTGGAATAGCTGCATTTTGACAGCACCTGTGCTGAGCATAAATTTGTATATCATAGAAATTGTCTCTTAATTGTCTGCCATGTTCTCATTTAGTGATTTCTAAGAGGGTGGAGGAAGTAACTGACTTGTGAGTGCCTGCCAATATTCTCACATAAAAAGTCCTCCTACCAATTTTAATTCTAATTTGAATACATTAGGATTTAGCAAATTATTTTCTGGATCAATATACAGTAACTGGAAGGTTGAAATTAAACAAGAATTTGATAAAAACGTTGCATTAAAAAGAGTGGCAGTTATATTAATAAGGTGAATTGGAGTAAATTCCTGTGACCTGAATCCCACTGGGACAGGGGCTGTGCAAACCCAGCACAGAAAGGCTGTCCCAGGTGGAAAAAAATTCTATGGGGAGAGGCAGCAGGTGACTCCACACTGATATAAGAGCACAGTAACAGAGACATTGCTGCTCAGAGTAAATATCAGGGAACTCTCTCAGTGCACAGACCACCAAAGTTTGCTAACAGCAACTTATGTTATACTTTCATGCATGCAGAAATACTGAATCAGTAGATGGTAGAGGAGAAAGGAGAAAATTTTGCTCCTTTGCTGAATTTGGAGCAATGGACACAATCTTTGGAGCTGCCTGTAAGGAGCTGTGGGGAGAGCAAGTTTCATTTGTAGTGAGAGGACGAACAGTGTTGGGGTACCTGCAGAAATAAAAGCTTGGCTGTGCATGGCTGGATAGGAAAAGCCAAGGAACAGTGATGTTACTCTTAAATAATCTGTAACATTTGGACATAGTCTGAATATGAGAATCTAGAAAGAGTGGGAGGCCCAAATAATGGGTATTGGAACAGAGTGAGTGAGGCTGATTCAGAAAAGAAGTTTTTTAAGAATTAGTTTTCTGTGGAAGTAATATATGATCCTCTTGCTGAATATTAGATTTTTTATTTGAAGGTATGTTTTATATTGCAGGATGTATTGCAAGAGAGGATTATTACAGGAGGCACCAATATCATGCAATGCAGTTGGGTTAGTGAGATCACTTGAGTTATAACTTCCAGTCCCACAGGCCCTAAACAAAGACTGCAATTGCAAGAGCATAATCACCCCTGGGACCCATTCCTGCAGAGGCAACACGTGACTAAAAAATCACAGAGGGATATAAAATGATGGTTGAAAATAGAAGTCTGCTGGCCTGGAATTCTCTCAGCTTGGATGAGGTGGATTTTATGCTGAGGAAGATGAATAATAGCAATAAGCTGTTTTCAGCAGTTGTTACCTTGACTAAACATCCCCAGATGTCAGTGGCAGTTTCTCCTGAATAAGATGGGGTTGGATTTGGTAATACTTGACTTCCCTGTGACATTTTGCAACTGCTAGAAAAAGGCTTTTTTTTTCGTTTCTGACTCTGTGATTTAGAGACAGAATTCAAGGTTTAAAATGGCAGTGCTGCTGTAAGTGGTAGCATCTCTCAGATACTGCAGAGACTGTGCAGTTTCACACATTGCACAGAACATGATAAAATGCTACCCTCGCATTCTGTGTAGGCCTCAAACAGGCAAATGCTTTTTTCCTGTGAAATATACCACCCACATTTGTTTCCTTACCTGACTTCCATTGCCTGGATGTCATTCTGCAGTTATCAACACAGACAATTACACTTGAGATCTGATATTTAGCCAACAGCTCGTTCTCTTGTCACACAATAATAGTTAAAATATGTCCACTGTTATTATTTTGTTTATCCCTCCTTTATGAAGAGATGCCAAGAACCTATCACCTTCTATTGCTCTCACTGAAGTTTATTGCTATAGGAAAACCACTAATTTATGAAACAATCTTCTGTGTGGCAGTTACAGCTGACCATATACAACCATTCACACACAGACATTATAAATTAACCTGGAATGTTTTACCTGTGACCTTGCCATGATATCATACTCTGGTTTATATTTCCAGAAAATCACAGAATCTGATAGGCTTGTTCTCCCTTTTGCCTCCTAGAAAGGATTCTGAATTTTCAGCCTTGCTCAAGTTGCTTCGTGTCAGACAAATTCCTAAAGACCCACTTCAGCAGAGCATTTAAGAATGCACTCAAGTAACATAACAAAATTTTGTACTGAGAACTGTAAACTAAGTATCAAAGCAAGATAGTGCTGGACTTTCAAGTTCCTTTTTTTTTTTTTTTGGTACTTAAACCTCAGTGTATTGAGATGCTTATGTAAAAATACGCAGGATATTATATTGTCTAAAGAACTGAAAAAATGGTGCTCTCTGCATGGCAAAAGATACATAGTGAACCTGTAGAAAAAGTCCACATTAGCAGCAAGTTCATGCTAAGGAGGGATGTTTGAATGACCACATGAAGGGTTAAAGGTACATTTATTGCATTCAGTGGATGCAATCAGCTGTGTAATAAGCATATTGTTAAACAGACCAGTATTTTTATTTAAATAAGTGCAATGCTAAATTTGGGCCTCATCAAGCATCTCATTGCTCTCAAGGAATCTCCCACAGTTCCACTCAGTATAAAGATGTAAACTTAGAGGAAATTCTTTGGCAGAAATAGCTGCCTTCTGTGGCTCAAGCTGCACTGGAATTAAAATGGGAGCCTTTAAGATGGGAAGATGTAAATATCACATATGACAGGTCACGTTTGCTCACTCTAGCTGTGCTTTCCTTGTCTTTAAGTGGTTCTTTAACAACAAGTGAAGAAAGCTGTGCACTCCTGGGACTAGGGGAATTTATGATATTGCAGTATCTCTTTGTCCATGTTCTGTATGCCACATGCTATGGGATCTCACATATAGCTATATTATATGTGGATATATATAGTAATTGACTCTATCACACATAGCAACAAGTGGCCTGGATAGCAGAGTTGTGGAACAGTGTAAAATCGTGCTCTGTGCTGAATTAATCACAAAGACAATGCCTCATTTGCACAAAATGTTGAGAATCTTTGCTTATGTTATAGCAAAACATTGTGTGAATAAGGTCTGTGAATGTCAGGTGCCCTGGATAGCCAAATTATTGCCTGATTTTTTTGTTTAAGGGCTTACTGGAGACCATGCTAATTAGTATTTTTTTCTCATTTACTTTTACAGTTAGGTATTCATGGATATGCTTTTGCAATTACAAACAATGGATATATTCTGACTCACCCAGAACTTAGGCCTTTGGTAAGAATGCTATTTATTGATCTGTTTTATTTAGCTGTATGTGTTGCATTTATTTTTCTCTTAGTGTGAATAGCCTTTGTTAAAAATTAAACACAATGGAGCAGATACTTTATATTGTTTCATAACCCATCATAGTTCTTGGTAAATTCATCTCTGGAAACAACACTTAGCATGAAAAAACCCCTAGGAACATAAATACACAAGTTGCTTCTGCAAAAGAGGCAGACCTCCATTACTGCAAAATAGCAAAGCCAAAAATTGCTATAATTATGTTCATTTCACATTGAAATGGAATGTTGGAATGCTCTAGTGCTGTGTAATAACCCCTATTTGTCATGCTAAAGTGTTAAAGTTAATTTAATATATGTGCAGAAATTTCAATAAAGCATATTTTTAAGCAAAATAGGAGCACTAGGGATTTTCTGTACTAAAAGAGAAATAGCAGCAAATTTTACCTTTAGTTTCCCTTATCATGTTGTTTGCACTAATCATAGCAAGAAAAATAAAGTTTCTGTTTTGCAAATGTTAATCAAGTTAACACCCCAGAGGGCTGGTACATTCCTGGTTGCATCATTGTTTAGGAACAGCACTGCCAAGTGTTCCATCACCACTGGCTCCTAGCAAAGCACTGGCATTAATGGTTCCACTGCTGTGTCCACATGGCTGCCACATGTGTTTCTCATGCAGGAACTCGCAGCAATTTCAACAATATTTCAGTAGAAAACAGAAATATTAACCGGGTGGATAATTTTATTTTAAAATAAAATTATTGACAAGCATGATTTATTAAGTCATTAGCATATCTGAAGTCTTCATCAAGCAAAAGAATTTATCTTTCTAAAATTTGGGCTAGGAATTACACACTAAATTAACATTTATATTTGCACTTAGTTTGGTTTTTAAGTGGAGTGGAGCTTATGAAAAGTGTAAGGATGCTTCAATGGGTGAATCTGACATCTCAGGTTTGCAAGCAGGAATATATTTGGAAGTTCTCTCTCTGCATCCCAAGAGCTGATAACTCTTGTCTTTGCTGTAGTGTCCCTTTCTCTTTGGGCAAATTATCTACATCAAAATTATTAGTATTTACTCACTATATAATAGATATTTTATAAAACAGAAGGTAATGAGGTCCAGGAACTATGGATAGCTCTGAGTTAGGCTGACAAAGGGTCATATTCTCTTCCTAATTTCTGATGTTTTGCTTTAGTGAGGCAAAAGGTGGTTTGCTATTACTATCCCTCACCAAATGTACATCTTGAAGGCACTTACTTCATTACCTTATACATTGGAATCTCTTTTAAAAATCAAAATGTTGGTCAGTAGCCCATAAGCTGTCAGCTAGGGGAACTCATTGTGATATATTCATGGTCTGTTCATTTCAGGGTTTTGGAAGAGTCATTTTTACCTCTGGGTTCTGTCAGTGGTGGGTAATGAGAGTCTCCTGCTGACTTCAGTGGAGTTTTTGAGAGTGAAGTGATTGCTGGCCTGGGCCCTTGGTTTAATATTGCAGGCCAAATCCTGATACCATTGTAAGATTCCATGAAATTTGTGACAATAACTATGTGAAAATAGGCCCGTAGATCTGGAATTAGATAATTCACTAAAGATACTCTCTAAAATTATTTCTGTCTTAGAGACTTACATTCAAGTCTCACTGATTACGGGCTTGATCCACTCTGGTTTATCCTGTTGTTCTGTTTCCTGGCAGTGATGTAAAACTAGAATATTACTGAATTCCTGAGTTCCTAGCCCCATATCTGTTAGTTCTGGAGCTGATGTCCTGCTCTTTAAGGCATTGTCTTCTGGGACACAGAGCAGAGAGGCAGGATAGCAAACAGCACAGAATGCTTCCCATTGCACCAGGTTTTTATCTAACACTGAGCAGCGTATATAATCATTAAGCTGGCTGCATTTTTGTGCTGATTATTCTATTGGGTCTTTATTTAAAAATTCTTTTTCTGGGAGATTTCGTCTCTTGATTCTTCTACTGTTTTTTTTTTTAATAAAGTTGGCTTTCGGTGAGGCTGTCAGCTTGGGCGCTCATGGGAGGCATTGCAGGAAGGAGAGGAAGGTGCTCCCTGAATCCTTAGCGGGTGCTGGAGCAGCCCCCAGGCCGCAGCGCTGGCTGGGCGCAGTCACTGTCCCAAAGAGGGACCGGAAAGCACCTTTTGGTTCCGTTCTTCGCAGGACATTAATTATTGGGGCGATGAGTGGTGACAAACCAGCGGACAGGCAGCGGGAGCGGGGCCTGCCTCGGCACTCGGCGGGGACACCGGGACCCCGCTGTCCGTACGCTGCAGTGCGCGGCGCTGGCCGGCAGGTGGCGCCGCAGCTCCGCCCAGGGCCGCGGGGGGCGCTGCTCGGGCCGGGCTCATCCCGGCGGGAACCCCGGGCAATGGCCCCGGGCACCGCCTGCCGAGCCTCGGGATTCCCTCAGGGCTGTCTTCATTTGCTTGGTAAAATTATTCCCCCCCCCACCTTTTTTTTTGTTGCATAGCTGAAGACTATCCATTGCACATTTTCCTGTATTATGTATTATAATACATTCCTGTATTATTTTCCTGTATTATCCTGTATATGCCCTTTTAAAGTCTTCTTTCCTACCAAGAGTACCCCAGTGGGAACTCCACAGACTGTAGCTGATGGGAAAAATACCTTTTTTTAAATGCTGTTTTTTTTTCGTGTTGCATCAGAGTGCTCCTATACGCTGAGTTTGACTAAAAGTCTATATTTTCACAGAGTGGTATTTTGTTTTCCACGATAGAATATTTTCAGTTGTGTGATGTAATTTGGAATATTATATTCCGTTGAAAACCATGACCTACTGCTAATTAAAAAAAAAAAAAAAAAGAATTGTTTAAGAGTTCAGAAGTTAATTTCCGATTTTTCTTACCTTGGTGTCTGAGGCTCCTTATCTGTACTGAAATGTGCCCGTGAGGACACAGTCTTCCTCATTTGTGATCATGGCAGGTTTAATCTGCTTTTCAGGAGCCTCTTAACACTTGTGGTGTGTGCCAGGTATTAGACTGTTGGATTTTAAAATGAAAATATGTCACGGTGGTGATGTTGCCGTTTGCCAAAGAAATGAGTTTACTGACTGCAAAGGATGAATGAGAAACAAGGGATAAATACTTTTTATGTGCCCTTATAAACAACCACCACGTTAAGGCTGGCTGATTGATCATTGCTGCAAATGTCACTCTGCGGTCTGTTAAAGGTTGGGGCCAGAGGAAAACGGCTTTCTTAGGGAGGTGTAGTGGGATTGCAGGGAAATTAAGGAATGTCCCTGGAAGATGAGGGTCTGCCACCGTCCCAGATCTCCACCGTGGTGAACCTTAGCTGGTTTTAGGGGTTTGTGCTGTTGCCTCTCAGCCCTAATGTTTGTGTAGTTTTCAATAAATAATAGCAAGGTTGCTACCAGTTTTCTCTGAAGTCTGTGGCTTTTTCGATTCATAGTTAGCAATAGGATTTGTATTTTTGTTCAGGGAGTGGAACAGAGTTGGGGTTTTTTTTCAGTAATTACTAGGGTAATCTAGGGTAGAATACTCAGAGTTCCTGAACAAGGAGCATGAGATTCTTAATTAAAGAAAATATGCATTTAAAGACAAATGCATGTGTTCTTGAATAAAATTGCATCTTTTATTTAGATTCTACCATTTAAAAATAAATACGAGGTTAAAATGTGTTCTGATTTATGAATTAATATAATAACGTTTCTGATTACTAAAGATTTTGTAATATTTCTGGGTTTAAATCAAAATCTTCTATCTCTGAGAAGACTGAGGTATTTATTCTTACTCTCAATATAAGCTCTGGAAAGGTGTAATGGGGTTTATGAATGGCTGTTTGTGAATGTTCTTACCACTGCAAATTAATTCAATTGATGCCTTGCTTTCTATCCAAGCATACACATTTTAATTTGTTCAGTCTTGACTGGGAAAGTTACAGCTAGAAATCAAAGCCTTTGTATAATATTGCAATGCCCTCACCAAAATATATTGGTGGTTTAGGTGCCTGAGAAAGTTTCCATTTCAGCCTCAGAATGTGAACTGTCACCATGTGTTGTGTTAAGCTAAAAGACCTGGAGTGTTTGAAGATTCTAGATCAGTACTAAGTCTTTTGTAGCTGTAAATTTTGAGAAAATTTGTTTCTCCTAATATAGGAAAACAGAGAAATGCAAGTGTCAGGGGACACATTAATGCCCCACTTAAGCAGTGTTAGCCTTTCAGAAGCAGCAAATCTCATTTCTCTCTGGGGAGTCCCGCCTGGAACATAAGATAACCTACACTTACCCTTGCTTTATTCATTGACTCCATAAAACTCTACAGCTGTAGCTGACAGCAGAATATTTAAATGATTTGAGCAGTGTAAATGCCTCACGTTCATTTAAATAACTGAAGAATTCAATCACTTGAATGCCAATGATTATTCCTATTGGAGTTTACATTTCAAAAAAGACAGCCCATCTGAATCCCTGTGAGAGCATTAAATTGCTATCTAATTAGAAGTGCAAAATTACATATATTTAAAAGATAATTAAAGGTTTGAAGGCTGTTGAATAACTGGTCGTACATATAAATGAATCACTGAAAATTTGTTAGCAATATGTGAAGCTTTCTTTTATTCTTTGCTTTCAGCTTTGAAGTAAGGTATAACTGAGCTCATGGGTTTAAGTCTGGTAGTATTGAGATAAAGGCAGATGTTTTTCATTATTTCTACTCAAACCCCAAATAATTATAAGCAGCTGCCAGTTTTACATAATCCCAAATGATAAATCCCGAGAATGCAAATAAAATCCGAAATAAAGGGGTTGTTTTCTTCAGTGGAGTAAATCACATCCATGTTGCTGTGATAATTGACTGCAATCCACCTGAGAACGTGAGCTCAGCCGATGAACTTCTAGGCCAGGCTCAAGGTGTGGGACCTAAAGCTGGTATTTTGTACAGACTTTTACTTCACCCTGTGTATTTCCACATTGCTTTATCATTTTAAACATTACTGCACAATTTGAAAAGCAAACACATGTTAGGATGGTAAGGAGACAGAGTTAGTTAAATACCTGTGGCATAAGAAATATTTTCTTCTATTGTTTTGTTAGAGGGTTCTCCTGTGTACGCCTGGAAATTTAGAATTAAATTGTTCTCTTTTCCCTAGCAAATGACATCACTCCTGTTTTCAGCTTTTCTCTGCAGTATTTCTGCAAATTTTATAGTGCAGGATTTTTTCACTGCTGTCTGTCATGGGGAGTCCATCCAAAATAACTGACTTTTACTACCAACCATGACCTAGGGACTTCTAGATTAACATCGTAAATAACAGTTTTGTCATGAAAATCTGTCTTTGGACAGGGGAGTTGTTTTTCCTATTTTCCTAAGAGAATCAAGATGTTACCTTTTTTTAGTATTAAACTAAGGAGATGTGTATAGAAAGAAACTTTGGTTTTTGGCTGAACACCTATTAGTGTTCTACAGATTCAAGGCTAAATGCAGATCAATGAGAGATCATTTGAGGTTGCAAACTGGATGGAAACTGTGAAATTAAAGTATCAGAAATGACAAATCAGGATCCTGTGAGCAGAGAAAAAAGTATTCCAAATGGAATAAAGAGCTTAAAGGCCAAGCAGCAGAGATTTGGATTAAAATGCTGCTTCATATGGGGATCCAGGCAGAATGTTTTGGAGCTAAGTAGCACATGGAGAATGAAAGGTCAGTCACTGGGGGTGATGTTGTATTATCAGCTGGTGAAGCAGGGAAGGGGATTTTTCACTACTATTGTTGTTTGTTTGTTTGTTTTTAAATCACACTTTCTGCTTGCACAGTCCCCGCTGTGGCACAGAGCAGCATCTTGTGCTGGGAGGGCTGGTGAAGGTCTTGGATGTTGCATTGACTGTGGGAAGTCAGATCTGATGCGGTTTCCACCCCAAAACCTGCGGGTTTTGCGTGACAGTCAAAGCCACCCCAGACAATAAATAAGTGGTAGCTTTAGTGGTGCAGAGTCTGAGAGAAGGGAGGGAGCTGAATAACTGCCCAGACCAGGGAATTGCAGTAAATACAGTGTATACAATCTCTGCCTGATCATTTTAAACTGCATGGAAAAGTGTGTAATTTCAGTTAATTATGCTTTTCCTCTGGTACTTGTTCATTCAAGCCTTCCTATCAGACTTTGTAGATAAGAATACCTTTGCAGGACAGCTTAGTGCAAGTTACAGTTAAAGAAACAATTTTATTGTGTATTTTATTATGTAGAAATCAAGCTCAGCAAAATATGTTTGCATATGTTCATTTGTCTCCTCTAAACAAAAGAAAAAGGAGTCATTCTCAAAGCCCGATGATGTTAATCAACCCAATGGCATTAATAATCAACCCAATAATAAACCCAGTGATATTAATACATTAGCCAAAGTTTAAACTGCTAATTCAAGAAGATAAAACTTTGTTGAATGATGCTATGTTTTAAAATTAGAGGAGTTTTTCAGTACCAAATTCCTTATTTTTGTACACATTAATAGTTTGGCAGTGGAGATCTGTTCCTTGAAATTATTTTACCTGTCTAGGTTTAGGTTGTTTTTTAGTAGGTGCTTTCTTACCATGGTATTTTCTCACAGATGATTCCACATTTTGGCTTAGAAAGTTCACTAAAATCTGGTGATGCTTCCAAGGCTGCTATCACAGCAGCTTCCTCTCTCCTACTTCCCCGTTACCCAGATGGAGCACGTCTGAGAAATTCCAATCACCTTAGACCCAAGATTGCAGCTGTTAAGATGTAGCTTGCTCTGTCCTCGATCAGATTGCTACAGTCTTACTCTATAAAGACATGGCTGGTCATATTCAATGCAGATGGTTTGGGACTGCTTGTGTAAAAAAAAAAAAAAAAAACCTAAAAAAAAAAGAAAAGAAAATCAAAGCAAAGTTTTTGGTAATAGCACGTGTAAATGGTTGTGTACAGGCTGGTGAAAAAATGTGGTTCAGTCTTCAAGTGACACACGTCACACAATGTTTGAATCTTCCAATGCTGTGAGATTCTGGCCCTGTCTCAAACAAAAGATACTGAGTAAGATAAGGCTCATTCTAATGGAAAAACCAAATCGTGTGTTTTTCTCACAAACAGTAAGTTAGAACCATCCTGTAGTTTTGAGTGGACCAAAAGTTTCTTCTTTTACAGTCCAGATATTTAACACTTCTCAGTGTCTTTTTTTTCCCTCCCTGGAGTTAACTGCGATATGATATCACCTCATATTTTATATTAGCCAAAGATTAACAGCACACATTTTAAATCTAGCTCTTTTTCTCCTGTACTTAAATCACGATAATTTGGTAGAATTCCTAGTTTCTATCTTTCCTGATGGGTTCCTTAATGATTTTTTTCAAAGCTTTATAGTAATCTTGCAGATGGGTTTGGCTTCAGGCTTCAATCAGCATTTTATACTTTACCCAGGAACCTCAGAGATAAAAAGTTAGATTAGGTTTGCTACCAGAGAAGAAGATGTGGGTGAATGATATTTTTAAAACCTGGAGAACTGCCTCAGTGTCCATGGATAACTTTTACTAAGAAATTAGTTAAACAGTAACACCAGAAAGAAGCTAGAGAAGAATGAACATTTCAGCATTACTTTTATGAAGTATTTTGTATCTGATCTGCTTGCATTGATGTTTGATGCCCTGTTTACATAAGCATAATGTAAATTTACTGCTGAGAATAAGGTGATATCTTCACGAAGATTATGTACAAATAAGTTTTGTATCCCATCCTTCCTGCAAGTTAGTTTTGTTTTCTTTGCTGTCCTTTTCTGAGCTATAACATAAATCTATTCTTTACTTATTGAATTCCTGTGTAGGCAATTAAAGAGTGGCCCCTAAATTGTGATTGCTAAATAAGGGGTTAGACATCTGAGTACGTTATTAGTTCCTGTCCTAAATACATTTAAGTGCATTTGCAGTTCTTTTGAATGCTTATAGAGCCTAACTCTTGCTTGACCATTGGGGTTCATGACTTGTATGAATTTTTGAAACATGAATGCTTCTGATTCTTTCCTGCAGAACTTTGATGTTTTATCCAGATATTCATTTGTTTGCTTTTGGTTTTTGTTTTTTGCTCTCTGAGTGCAAGGTGTGGAATCCATATGATAAAAATAAATACAAACACCATGATCAGTATGATGCTAATGGTTTGCCTTGGGTTTGAAGCTTCCTTCTGCTGTCAGACACACAAAATCAAGTTCTCTTGGCCTAAGGATCTGCACATGTCTGAGGATGCAGTATAGCCCAGAAGCTCTTCAACATCTGTGAGGGAGGATGTAATTAAACATTGGAATCAGTACAGGAGCTGTTTGCTCTACTCAAATGATCCCAGCTAATGTCTTTGTAACACTGTTCAGCTCTCAGTATTTCAGAGCTTGACTGTAACCATTTCTATATTAGAACGACTAAATCAGATCAAAGATTCATTCGGTTAATTGCTGCAGCCACAGAGAATAGCTGTAGTTACTGCCTGTAAAGGTTAAAGATAACATTGATATAGCTGCAGCCATAGTGAAAGGCTTTAAAACACAGCTACAGAAATCAAGCCCGGGTAATGAATGGGATGTTATCCTTTCATATGTTATTCTTGTGAGATTTAATTATACTGGCTGCATATTTTATACTTCAGTATTAGGGTATAGTTATGTCTCTGGCTATCAGGGCTGTCACATAGCAGGAATTGTAGAACTGAGCTGCCTGAATTCACACTACCTGGGCTTTGCTGAAAGCAGGAGTTCTTTACATCTCTCTACCCATCTGTCAAATAGTAGTAGGTGAGAAGTAGACAACCTTGTTATAAGAATAATGGGTTTTAGCAGAGGGCAAGAAAAGCACATGAAAATACTTTTCAATTGCATCTGGATGACTTCTCAGCACTTGCACCAATCGCTAGGATTTTTTTATTCAAAAGATGAGAATTGACACAAGATTTTTATCCCTCAGAATTTCCTGAAAGAACTGTCTGTGAGAAAAATTGGAGTATCCAATTTTAAAATTAGAGGAGCAAAAATTTAGGAAGCTCAGTGAAGCCTGTACTAGGAGAAACTTTATAGTGCTATCAGTATCTCAAAATCTCTTTGTGATTATGGTATGGTAGTCAATATTTTTAAAAGTTTGCTGTTCAGGAAGATTTCTGTCGTTCCTGTTTTAAAGCAGTGTGGTCTAAAAAGGCAACTATGGAATTTACATGAGAATTTTTAATTCAGAGAGGAAAAATTCGGGATGGGAATAACCTTCTTAATGCTCAGAGAAGGTGGCTTTCCCTTGGTTTTTGTGTAATCTGCAGGAAGTGGTAGAAACTGCCTGCACCACTGGCTGTGGTGATGAATTGCTTGTCTCAAGCACTGACAGGTTTGGTTTATGGTCTAGTTGGTCCTGGCCTGAGGGAGGAGAATCAACCATGTATTTTGCCATACAGGTATGGTTTCTATCCTTCTGTTGTGCTGTTGAGTAGTCACAAAAGCAATTTGGGGATATTTCACAGCATCACAATGTCTCCTGTCATACCTCAAAAAAAGACTTGTGGTTTCTCTTGATAAAAGACCAAATTTCACATTATGCAGATCCTCTCCCAGATTTACTGTTTTTTCAAATGTAGTCTCCTAATTTTACTTAACCAGTCAGATTCTTTATTCACACATCTTCTTAAGTACTCCTTTCTTCCACTGAACCAGGTTTGTGTGATTGCACTAATAGGCTGATTTTGAATGTTCAGCAGAGGGCAGAATTTCCCACGTTATAAACACCTCGGTGTCAAATTAATTTGTCATGAGAATGTTTATTTTAAATGTGCGATTTACAGCCTAACAGTGAGTAGTGATAAACCCCCCTACGTTATCATTATTGCTGTGTTACTTTTCCCCATGAAGTTGTAGATAAAATGAAGTATCAGCACATGTTAACACCATACTTCGCCAAGACTTGCATTTTATCTTGTTTGAAGTGAAATGGGTAAACATTTTGTTGATAAGATTATAGTAAATATAACTTCCTGTACAGCTGAAACAGCCAGTTGGAGATATTTAACATAAACTGCCAGATCCAAGGTCTCATGTACTTTTCATATGGGGAGAAGAAGGCATAGCAGCTGAGTTGACCTCTTTGTGTGTCCATCAAGACAAGCTCTGCATCATGGCAAGAGATCATGCAAATAATGATGAGATGTAGGGTTTTAGTTCACAGGCAGCATTTATGCAGCAGTATGGTGCACTTTGTGTGAATTAAACCACCTACTGCTAAATGTAGTGCAGACCATCAGCATGCATTTAGAAATTTTTAAAATCTTCTGGTACAAAAATCGTTGTGCAGATAAAACAGAATGTGCTAACTATTTCATCTTTTCCATACCAGTATGAAGAGGGAAAGAAACGAAGAAAGCCCAACTACAGTAGTGTGGATCTTTCTGAGGTGGAGTGGGAAGACAGAGATGATGTGGTAAGTGATGTGTTTTAAAACCCTGTCAGAAGACATTGTTGCATCCCACTACTGTACCTGGGAACTGTTTAGACTGGTCATTGGAGAGGCCACCTGACTGCTCTCAGGAAGGAAAGGACAATAGTCCTATTTATTTCATTCAGAATTTTATAACTATTCTGTGTTGCTTCTTCCTTACATATGTGTATACCACAAGCACAGACTCTGTGTTTTTGGTAAAACTCATCACCCTTGCAGTCTCCTTGCATCCCGTTGTGTATTTGTGCTGGATCGCAGATAGAAACTAGAAACAGGAATAGAATGTCTCCCTAGAGCTGGTCCAGACAACTGCTGAAACTCAGAAATTTTCTGAGTTGAACTTCTTTCCATGAGATCCTTCTTTCCTTAATGAAAGTAATGGGAGGTTTTTACTTAATATACAAAGTCAAAGAACATCAGATGAATAAACAAAATTGGATTCTTTGACCTATGTGCAGAGCAGATTTTTACTGCAAACTAATTTCAGACACATGGGTAGCTGCAGGAGCGTAGGTTCTGTGTCTACCACACAATGCTTTCCATTAACCTCATTTTTCAGTGCTCCATCTACTCTGTAGTTCATTCTTTATCTTATTCTTTCTTACCTCTCAGGCTTAGCCTTCTCTGCAGTACTGTATCAAAAGCTTTCCTTATGTCCATGGCTTAACCTTTGCCTGTTCTTTCTATCACTTCCTCTATAAATCTGATTTGTTAGGCATGATTCGTTTTGTGTGAATCTGCGCTGACTGTCCCTAATTAAATCGTAACTTTCCAGGTGTTCACCTTTCTGTCCTGTAATTTTGTTTTTCCCATAAGGTCCCTGCTGCCAAAGTCACGACTCCATGTCTGTAGTTTTCATAGATGTCTCCTGGATCCCTTCTCAAATATCAGTCCTGTGTTAGCTTCTCTCAAGTCCCTCATACCTCTACTTTTCCAGAGAGGTTTGAATACATCCACTGAAGGTTCCCGTATTTACTTTGTCATGTCCTTCTGAAATCTGGGATGGATCACGTACAGCAGCCCCTGGAGTCTTGTCAGTCTTCAGATGTCCTAATTTCTTGATCCCTGTTCTGACATAAGTCTATATTTTCTTTCTCCCTTACAAAATATATATCTTGCATTCCTCGCTCTGCACCCCCTTGGTGAATAGTGAAACAGTTCATCTATGTTTTAAGCAATGTCTGTTCCACCAGGTGATAGATTGTCCTCAGCCTCTCCTCAGAGGCCATTTCACTTCCTAAGTTGAAGTTTTGTGTTGGAGTGCACACACAAACTTTTTCAGCGTTTTTATAGCTTTGCGTCATTTTCTGTGCATACACTATTTAAGGTTTCCTCATAAGATTTTCATATATTGTAGCAGCCTTTTGCAATCTTAGCAATCCCATTGGCCTCATGTTTTATACCCTGCTTTTTCTGTTATCTTTGATCACATATTACTCAACCAGTTTCTCTGCTAATGACCTTTTAAAATTTCCTCTGTCCTTTCAAATGTTATTGCTACAGTTACACATAGATTTTAACTTTTCATGACTTTTTGTCTTTAAACCTTCATGATTTTTCTTCTTGTTATTTCTGCTTGGTATGCTGTATTTTTGCCTTTATATTTCTTCCATTACTTCCTCTGCTTAATTTTCACATTTTTAATCCCTTTTTAAAAATCATATCTTAGTAGGAGTTCAGTGGTTCAGATAATGGAATATTGAGCTATTTCTTGACATTGAAAATCAAGTTTTATTTATAATTGAGATTCTATCTCAGTACACATGAAAGTCCAGATTCAGCTCCCTCTAAGTACAGCCTTTGACTGAGACCTCTAAACTCCATCACTTGTTCTGAAAAATTCTTTCAAAAATTGAGTTTTGTCTTATATGAAGGCTGCAAAATTTTTATTTTACATTTTGATGAAAAATGTATACATACATTTCATCTGAATCTTTCTTTTGCCTATAAAATGTGTTTCTTAAAAATTAGTTCTTAACTGTAACACAGAAACAAGCTACATGTGGCTGTGCTTCACCCAAGGCCTTGAATTTGATGTTCTTGATTTTTTCCAAGCTTGGGTAGTAAAGCATTGTTTATTCAACTGCAGAGGGAAAGAATTAATGTATTCACATAGCTGCTTTTAGTAACATAGACTACTACTGGTGTATTTTTCTCCCATGAAACACTTATGTAGAAGCTGATTAAGACATTTTCTTGCTTTTTGCCACATTAATTTAATGGTTACACAGTTTTCCAAGAATATAGAATGATCTCATACTGCAGCAGTGAAACTGAGTTGTTAGGGATTGATTGAAAGATATTTTGTTGAAGGAGCAATAATGCTTATTACTCTGAAAGGTGAAGACATGGGTTTTCTCCAGTGATCCAATGAGGAAAAGGTGGCCAAACTAAGGTTAGATTTTTTTTCACTGTGAAATATTGTTGTCATAAATATATCAGCTCATTTTCCAGGTTAACAATACCTGCTATCTTGCTGTTAAGGCATTTTATTGGAAACAGAAATTTTAGCATGAGCCTGTTAAGTTAATAGTGTCTTCCAGCAAGGTTTGCACAGTACCAAAGAGGAGAAGTTTCAATTTGAATAGAAACCTTTTTCCCATTAACTCACTTAAAATTCTTCTGTTAGAATTTCTAGCTGAATGATTTTTTTTCCAAATAAAAAAAGACCATGAATGAATGTTTTAGGGCTTGAATCCAACTGAGGCAGTGCTTATTTTATGCATTTGAGGAGGGAGATGAAACTGCAGAAGAGCTGAGAAACTGGATTACAAAGCCAAGAAATGCAATCACAGCAAGCAGAAACAAAAAACAAAACAAAACAAATAGTAAAACTCCAAATCCCACATGCAGACTTGATCTTAAACACTACTGAAAGTTTGGAGATCCTTTTAGTAAATCTATGACTTGCCTGAGGCTTGTGGGAGGAATGGGTCTTAGACAACTGCAGGCACCAATAGGAGAAAAATGAAAACCATGTTAAAGATAAATGGAACTGTTCAGTAAATGTTAGAAAGTAGATGGTTAATTAAGACCAGCTCTCCAAGTCCAAAACCACAAAACTTAAAATAGGAAACTATTTCCAGAATTGCCTATTATGTATTGTTAAAAAAAATCTACAGTAAAATATATGCTTTATTTTACATATACCTCCAGCTAAAAAATATTCTTTTACACTCACTGACAGAAGACTAAGACTGTTAATTCAAATCTAGATGCCCTAGAATTAAATTTAAAGAGCTACAAAGTTTGCAGTTTTTGATAGGTCAGCCATACTCAACTTGTTTGTGAGAATAAAACTAGATATTTCACTGGAAAGTTTGGTGATTCTCTTTTCCCTCCATACTAACTCAGCCTGCAGAGCACATTGATATGTCTGTCTTCACAATTTCTCATTAAAACTCCACTTGCTCAATCTGGCATGAGGTACTGTAGAATAGGAGATATTTATTCAGCAGGAACATGATGTCCAAAATTGTGTTTAGATAGATATGCAATAGAAGAGACATAAAAATACTCATTTTGTCAATATTTTCTTGCATTTTAAATGCTGAATTGGTTTGTAATAGTGGAATTTTCAAATTCTAATGAGAATTACAACTGCAAGAGATCTACAGGTGATTTTTCCCACAAAAAGCAAAATAACTCACGTCTTCCATTAGTAAATCTAAGAGTGTTCAAATTAAATACTTCCATTTATGGATGGTGTAAGTGTTAAACAGCAACTTTTCTATTTCCTCCCTAAAGTGAACTGATAAATAGGCAAATTCAAAACCTGAAGGCTGAGGATTTCTCAAGAAACCTGCCTTGTCTTTGCTCAGTTTTAGCCTAGAGACCCTACCCTCAGACCAGCTGTGCTGGGGTGGCTTTGGGGACATCATCCTTGAGGACACTGATGGTCCTTTTGTCTTCCTGAGGAATGGTTGTTGGGTTTTTTTGCTCTTCTTTTCATCACCGTGGCACGTTCACCTAAGAAAGAGGTGGTGTGTCCTTTGGGAGGAAGGCAGGGAGCTCCAAGGTGTGCTAAGGACAGAGCTTTTAGGGATGATGGGCCAGGGATTTTGCAGCTCCCAGGTCTGGGAGCCTGTAGTTTATGTAGAAAAAAAATGTTACAGGAAAAGCATGTTTGTTTGTAGTGGTGATCTAAAAAGTAACAGATTTAACTTGCAGAGCAGCAGCTGAATCATTGTGTATAAACCCTTTTCCATTTGTTTTCTGTTTCCCCAAGCTTCTCTGAATTTTTGTCTTATAAAGACAAAATTTTTTGTCTTTATAATTTTTTGTCTTATTTTGTCTTTTTGTCTTTCAAACACATTTTCGAAAGGGATTTCAAATGTCTTTTGGAAGACTTGGAAAGGTCCAGGCCAATTGTTATAGACTGTGATAGCCTAGGGCTTGCACCACAGAGCTAAAATTCAATACCTTGCAAGGGGTGCCTGGACACCAATGGCCAGGCTGAGGGAATTGCAGAGCCCTGGAGCTGTGTGTTCCCACTGGGTCACATTACTGATCCATTGGGCTGTCACTCTGGTCTTCATGGCATAGTGTTAGTTTTTGATGCAGTTAGGATGAAGTTTCTGGTGCTCATTAAGGATGCAGCCCAATGTAGATTCTTAAGCAGAATAAATAGTGTAAGATATGTGGGGTATTCCTCTTTTTTTGCTTTCTTGTTATCCGTGTCATTGTTGATGCATTTAAACACAAGGCCCTGGTCTAACCAGCTAAATCCAGCTAGGAATCTAATCCTTGCCTTGCCATGCAGTAAATGCAGAATAGTAGCCAGTTACACTGTTTATACCAAATAAAATCCAGATTATTACACAAAAAGGTATTTTACTATGAAGGATGCTGAGAGCTCCTATCTTATGTACCTTAGGCTGAAATTGTAGGGCAGGAGCCTTGGCCTGTACAGCCACTAAGAAAATCTGTAAATGGGTTCTCCAGTGTGCAGTGGAATTACTGAAAATAAAGAAATGAAGAAAATTGAGTGCTGCTCAGGCCAAATAAGTGTATTGGAGAGCTCAGAGTTAAAAAGATTACTAAAAAAGCAAATAAAGGAATTGACACACATTTGCTTCATTTCAGCTTCGAAATGCAATGGTGAACCGGAAAACAGGAAAATTCTCCATGGAAGTGAAGAAGACAGTGGACAAAGGGGTACAATGTCTAAAATACTATTCCAACTAAATCTAAAGCAAGCAGATAATTTTTTTAAACTGTTTTTAAGGTTGCTTTAAATATGGTTCCCTGCAGCATTTTTTTTTTCACTTACTGAATGTAAACTTTGCTTCTAAATATGTCAGCGACTAACCGCTTGATCTTTTATAAATTTCTTATAGCAAACTAACTTCTTCCCCTCTCCCCTTCTGACTTTCTTGTTCTGAATCTAGAAGCGGGTCCTGGTGATGACAAATGACTACTATTATACAGATATCAAGGGTACTCCGTTCAGGTAGAGCTGGCCATAATAAATGGACGTTTCATCCAACTCGTTGGATTTGTGCTTATACAGAGCTTGTGAACTCATTAAAAGCTCATCAGCAAAAGCTGACAATGAAATATCCCTGGACAATGCTGAAAATAGCAAGGAAAAGGAGCCTACCGGCATTCCTTTTGGCTTTTCCAGGGATGGAAAGTTTGTGCAAGCTCACACAGGCAAACTCACAGTGTTTGTCATGGCTTACGTTTCATTGAAAAAATATTCAGTTGAGGTTTACGTTGAACGAAAGGCTTTCGCAAGTACTTGGAGAGCTATAAATACTATAATCCATTTAAGTAACTACATCTCTACATCTTGAGCCCCATTTTATTTTTTTTTTCCACAACAAGAATGTAATGTAAAATGAGATAGTATTTCACTTCCAATTTGAGGTTTGGATATTTTCTTTCTCTGAACTACCTTCAGCGTATTTCTATAACTAAAACCAAGTAAGCCGGTAATTTTGGCATGTATTTTAGGAGGAAAAAAAAAGGAAAAGAAAAACAGGTAGTCACTTTTAAAATGCTCATATTTGAACTAGAAGTAAAGCACTAACAAAAGAGCTCTAACTGTACTTTGCACTTAAGGCAGGAGTTTGGCAGTTGTGATACTCAACTGAAATTTTCTTCAATGGAAGAATTTCACATAACTTGAGCTATATTACCACACAGAGAAACTACAGGCACATTTCTCTGACCTCTAATGCATGTTAAAGTTTACTCATGGGTGGTAATACTGAGCGGGTTTCTTGTTTTGTTTTTATTTTGTGGAGTTTTTTTCCTGGTTGCTGTTTTGTTTTTCTTGTTTGTTTGTTTGTTTGTTTGTTTGTTAGTTTTTCTTTGGCACTGGCACTCTTGCACTGTTAGGTAAACAGAAATGGGGCTACCTACATGCATGTAGTGTGAGTTATGGTGCTAAGGACAGAAATATAGTTAGGAAAACTGTCCTTTTTCAACATGGTATGTGTCTAGTTTTGGGTGGTTGTGCAGTTTTGGGACAACTGCACACTGTAGTGACAAAGACGTTTAGTGTTCAGCCCTTCTCCAGACTGAGCTGTTGATTGCACCTTGTGTGCTCTTGGATTTGGTGCCTCTTCATGCACTTCAAGTACAAGCCCATGCCTTTGCAGTCTTGCTGATTGCTGCAGATTCCTAGCTCAAGATAATCCCCTTCAATGAGTGAATGAATGCCAGAAGGTATTCTGTGTTTGCGTTCACTAGCAAGAGGCATGGGATCCCCCAGCCACTTCATTGAACTTGGATGTTTTAAATGGTATACTGAAACCCAGACCAAAACACAGTATATAACTGTTGAGAATTTATGAAGCTGAATCAATACAAAAGAGCTACACTAGCTAAAAATATGAAACACAGAAAAATTAGTCCAGGAGGAGTCATGATGCTGTTGTCACATTTGAAATTCTTTTCCACTCAGTAGCTCCATCAATCTCCATGCTTCTGTAGTTTCTCAACAGCTTAGTCTGATTTACAAAAAACTGTCTCCTTCATTGTAAGGCCATGGTCACGTTCAAGGCTCAGCTGAAGAAATCTCATGCTGGGTGAACAGCAGTGAGCTTAGAGGGGCTCATTTATTAGTTTGCCAGGGAATAATGGTTTATTGCACCTCTAAGCACACATAAATACAGCCAATTGTTGAAGGCACATCAGAACTGAGACATCATTGAAGCAACTAATTGAACAATAAATATAATTGGTGAGGGTTTGGAAACAAACAGTTTTAAGTTAATCATAGTACATGAGCTGAAAATGTTAAAAATTAAAATAGCTCTGAATGTCTGCTATTGTTTGTCTCACAGATTTCAAGGTCTGCTTTATTTCTCTGCACAGTTTAGGTGTGGCTCTCTCTAGAGGACATGGTAAATACTTCTTCAGAGGGAACGTAACTGTAGAAGAAGGTAAGGTACCTACTTTCTCAAGTGGCTTACACAGTAGTTTTAGTGTTACTTGGGTAGTTCCTTGTCTAGCAGATTCCATAAGAGCATTAGACTTTTCTTTTTTCTTTAAAGATCTTTTACTTCACAGGTTTGTAAGCATAGTAGACTGTTTGTGAGTCTTCTTTAGACAGGATCATCTTCCATCTTTCTCTCTCTCTCTTCCAGAGAACAACTCATAGCCCAATGTTAATTTTTTGTGGTGTTTTCTGAATGAAGTAACCACTAAGAGCACTGTAATGGCTATTGATATGGATCACAGATTACTATGGATTTCACATTGTGAAATCTTTCAGCGCTATAACTAGTTTGTCCATTAGCTACAAGGATTTACATGTTTGTAATTGTAGTAGAGGTACCGTGGGTAAGAACTGTTCTTTGGTTTTGCTTTTTGATAAGTCCCCAGCTGAATGAGTTGAGGAATCAACTGTGTGTGGTGATAAAGTTGCTTGGCAAGAAGATTTCTGAAGATGAAGGAAGAGTGGAGGCATTTCAGAAAGTTGAAGGAAGGGTTGAAAATTTTAGAATCTGCTGAGCAAAAAGTGTTTCAATAGAGGAATGCTTTCAGACTTTATGCTGAAGTCTCTATTTCTGATTCTTCTTCTTGTTGTTTTATCAGTGATGTTAAACAAGACAGTTAATTTCCTCAAGTCTTTGTTCTTTGGCTGTATTTTGGGAGATGAATATGTTCTTGTACTCGAGAGAGATATATAAAAAAAAAGTTCCTTGAGGTTTGAATACCTGCACAGCAGCTACAAAGAAGGAACAACAGGAGCTACTCACTCCCCAGACTGTTCCCAACATCCCTCTCACTGATATTCTTTAATCCAGCCACACATCTCAGTCTGAGTCCCAGATGCACCCCAGAAGTGTTAACAGAACCATGACTAAAAATTCCCACTCTTACCTTCACTGATTCTCTCTCACTGCACCTCAATGTCCTCCTCAGGGACCACAGTTTTAGTTCCAGTTTTGGCTTCCTTGCCTTCCTCAGTCCTGGCTGCTCTGTCCTTGTTCATTATGTACTCCAGGGGGTTAAACAGATGCTGCCTTCTGAACCCTATTTGCTTATTGTCTATTGATAAGTGTTTTAAGAGTTTTTAAAATTGACGAAGTACATTTTTATTGTGCTGTATAACTAATGATATAGTTCTTATTTACAAGCATTTGTGTGACCTGTTAGCACAAAAACCTTTTCTGAATAATCCCATAAATTGCTGTTTGTGTTCATGAGCTGTGTGCTTAGGTTTTGAGGGGATTGTTCTTAATGATTTTTTTCTTTATAAGAGAGAAGAACAACTCAAATGAAATGAGAAGTGTGTATTTTAGCATAAAGAACTTTACCGGCCAAAGAGAATGAGGGGGTATGAACAGGAGTCTGTTACCATTTTGCATTTGTCTTTGCTCAAATTGTTTCTAAACTTTAAATATATTATGTGAGTAACTCGTATAAGTTAAACATATCAGCCCAATTTTTTTTTTCTTACATTTTCAGTTTTAGATCTGATTTAACTAGTTTTGACAGTTTGTTAGACCCTAAAGCATATTTGAACATAGTTTACTGTGATTTATTTCATTATGGTAATAATGCACTTTCCAAGAAGGGTTTATATTTTGGAGTGTATGCAAATAACCATCTGTTACCCAGACTTCTCCCTAAATAACCCATTATTATTCCTGTTACAGGTTTACATGATTTAGAGCACCCTGATGTATCTTTAGCAGATGAATGGTAAGCCTTAAATAAAGCATGAAATTAGTGTCTGTTACCCTTCTTGGTTTCATATTGTTTGTGCTTGCAGATCCCAGTTCTTTATGTTCGAAGACAAAGGAGGATTGTGCTTGTACATGTAACTTTTTCCTGTTTTGACAATGTGTTCACAGGTCCTACTGCAACACTGACTTACACCCCGAGCACCGGCAGATGACTCAGTTAGAAGCAATTAAACGCTACCTCACAGGAAAAGAGCCCCTGCTCCAATGCAAGTACTCTGTCAACCATGGGTTTGCAGGCTTTATCCCAGCTAAAAACTGTCCTACTTAACCTTCTACAAAATGCAAAGCTCTACTTAGTTCAGCCAACAATGAGTTGAGATAGGATTGCTTAGCTGATGTTGCTTTGCAGTTTCATTTGGTGTTGGGCTTTTCCCGGGGTATCAATAAAGATATTATTATTTATTAGAATTAATTATGTATTATTGGTAGTATTAATTAAGATACAAATTTTCGACTTTTAGAGTAAACTATGTGCCTGTACCAAACATTCAATTTTCTATTCAGATGGTGTAGCTGTACTATGCAAAATTATCGCTCCCTCTGGTTTTATAAATTAAACAGGACTGATGGGAATCAATCCTTGGATCACGCCTCTAAAGAGTAAACTAGACATTTCATGAGTTTTTAGGAAGGATGAATATGTAATTAGCATTTCTGAACTGCAAAACAGAACAAGAAATTTAGAGAGGTGCATATTCTGTATGTTTGCAGAAATGCAGAGCTTTTGTGACTGCTACTAGACCTACTCTGTAACCTTACAGACCTTACTGTTGTAACCTTATGGCACATGCACACGTGAGCATTAGATAATATATGCATGAATGCATTACATGCAGTGAAGTGTCATTGGGTTTTGACCTAAAATTGTTGCTAATGCAATGAAATTGTATGTGAAAAACTGCATTGTGGTAAAATACAGTGTTTTATTATGTAATAAATGCTTTGTAGTGCAAAAAGTTTGAAAGCGTATCACAGATAAAGTAAAATGTAAGTAAATCCTGTTTTTTAGTCATCTAAAAAAAGTCTTTCTATGCACATACATTTACTGATCTTATTGTACTGTGGTAGGTGATAAAGAATTGATCCAGGAAGTTTTGTTTGATGCAGTTGTGAGTGCACCAATTGAAGCTTATTGGACCAGTCTAGCATTGAATAAATCAGAGTAAGTGATCTTTGTAGCCATCGTTATTCATCAGTCATGGCTGTATTTTTATTTTTTTATGTTAATGAACTGGTGGAATGTCTAACAAATCCTGATGCACATGAAAATATTATACTGTTTGATCCTAAATACCACCAAATTTGAGTTCAATCTGAAATGTTTGTCTTCCAGAGTATGGCTTGATGATTAGCTGAAAGGTTACTCAATTTCCACAGTAAAACTGGTGGAATTCTACCCTAATTGCAACTTATAATTCTGTGTATTTTTAACAAAGGGCACTTGAGGAATTTAATGCAAAATTTACCAAAATTATTGATGCAATTGGTATTTTGTCTTAGAATAAATTATATATAGAAAAACATGTACTGGCAAATAATTTTTTTAATCCTTAATTTGTTTATTTTCCAGAACTACTTGGGATCTAGGTTCCTGTTAGGTAGAGTCAGGAGATTAGCCAGTCGTTTTCAAAGTTTTATCTTCTACTTTATTAATTTGTGCTATGATGTATTAAGGTGTTAATAACAAGTTTTTATCCATATTTGAGTAAACAGGTGTTAATCTTAGCAGTTTGCATGAAATACAGTGGTTACAAGGCAATTCTGGAGATTGTCCTGATTAGATTTTCCTAAATTTCAACCATTTTCTACAAGTTGAATTAAAAAATACGTAGTTGTATAGCATGTACTCCTACTAAATGTATAAAACCAACATGATAAGATCTGGTTCATTAAAGAGTTGTCCAGCCTTCTCTGAGGAGATAAGAAATTGTTGCATGCTAATAGTATACTGTGGCCATCGAGTGGTGTAAGGTGTCATCCTCTACAATGTAATAACAGATCCAAACCACAAGGACAGCTGTGGAATGATGCCAGTGGGAGACTTCTGAAGCCTTTTGCTTCCTTCTGTCCCATTAATGAAACAATAAAATGGCTCTGGTCTCTGGTTTTGTGGTAATGGGACTGAAGTTCTTGCAGCCATGCAAGAATTAGTTTTAAAATAGCTTGATATTGATATCAGTGCAGCAGAAGAGTTCAGTCTGAGCTGCCTGCCATGTTTTTTTCCCAAGTTCTAGAGCCCAAAGACTGTCTTGATGGCAATTAAGTTTAACTCTCAGCTACCTGTTTTAAATTTGTTTGCTTACGTGATCAGTAGTCACACCTATGACTTGAAGCATAAATATAGCACAGAAATGTTGAGTGGGTTGGGAGCAAGATTTGGAATTCCTGCCTGTCTCAGAATCACTGTGTATCAGTGGTTATTAAATAATTCTTATATAGCTATGCCACACATTTTTATTCTGTTATTCTAAGCATATGATCCCTTCCTACAAATCCTACAAATTTATTGTGTTTAGCTCTTTATGGATTCGTGGTCTAAGTAGCATTTCTACATTGCATACTATTCAAAACCCAGATGACTATAACTTAAAAAGACAGTATTTTAAAGTAAATGAATAAATAAGGGAACTATGCTTACAATAATCTTTCTCAAAAAATGTGTACAGTTGTGCTTTCTGAGACAGTGATGCAGCTTTGTCTGTTTACTGTCTGAAGTGTTGTCTTTGCTCATGTTCTGCACTGTTTCAGAAACTCTGACAAGGGAGTGGAAGTTGCCTTCCTTGGGACACGGACTGGACTCTCTCGGATCAACCTGTTTGTGGGCCCAGAGCAGCTGACCAACCAGTAAGTAACAAACTCTGCCTGGCAGCCAGACAAGAAAAGAGAGAAAAAAACCCTGTTTATTTTTAGAAAGCTCATCTACTGTTTGTTCACACAGAACAAGTTACAAAGGTGTCCTAGGATCCCTTAATTTATTTCTTTGACTGGAACATTTGGAACAATGAACTATTTTACACCTGTAGCCTATAACTTTGCTTCCTGCACCCATGCCCCCAGCCTCACATCTCTCTTCTTCAGAGCACCATTATGAACATGCTGCACCTTTTACTACACCATCTAAAAACAAACACCTGCAGGTTTTCTCAGGGATTTTGGATCATTGTTGTGGACCATATTTTTGGTGTTGAAATAAAGCCAAGTGACAGAACTGGACTGGGTGAAAGAGCAGTCAGGAGACCACATCATACAGGAGTTTCCCATTTTACTTGGAGAACATGTAATCTAGGGGAGGCCTTATGCATATAAAAGAAAATCTGTGTTTGATATTTGTGATAAACTAAGTTGATTGAATAAAAATTTCTGTGGGCTTATCTGAGGACAGATATTGTTGTACAAGTGGGTGACATCAACAGCACTACAATTTGTTACTGTCAGACAGAAAACCAGAACAATAGAGTGGACATTATACGTGTTCTTGGCATAAATTTTCTACTGTCAAAATTCCCTGAAATTATTGAGGAATAAAGTATATAGCTGTCCACTACCACCCCCTACATAGTATTTTGAACACAGGCTGTAAAATTACTTTTTTTTTCACTACCTAAGAGTGAATGCCAGTGGCAACAGACTACCAAATCTCCAGTGCCTTTTCCACCTTGTGCAGCTCACACTTCTTATATTGTGCTGGAAGAAAAAGGCTTTTAAGACTAAGCATTTTTATTTGTACAAATCAGTAAAAAAAAATTAAGTGATGCTTAGAGGTACTGTTTTTTAGTGCTTTTAACATCTTTCACAACACAAGTTCTTGTGTGTCACAAATAATTATTAGTAATTAAATTTAACTCTTTTGTTGAACAAGTGTTTTTAGAAAAATTGCACCAAACCATTTTCTTTTGTAAAAGATGGCATTTTTTTGTCTTTCAAAGATAGAAACTATTGTGTGCCATGCAACAAACAACAATTGTTTTCTTTCTCTCTTTTTCTCAAGAGACTTCCTGACAGCTGAAGATAAGGAGAACATTTTTAATGCTGACCATTTTCCACTCTGGTACAGAAGAGCTGCTGAACAGATACCTGGGAGCTTTGTCTACTCAATCCCATTCAGCACGGGTCTGTAATTTTGTCATTCCCTAAATTCTGAACCATGCATGATGCTGAAAGGATCCCAAGTGTGCCAATACAGAGTGGGCTTTGCAGCTCATCTCAAATATTGATCTGAAATAGGCATTGGAATTTGCAGCTGCTTCACTGGTCCTTTGACCAGGTGTGTCTTTCTTGGGGCTGCAAGCAAAACCTCAAGATGTGGTGTGACAATTTGCATTTAATATTTGCACAGGTGGAACTACATTTTAACAAGTATTTTAATCAGGGCAAGTCCAACACAGTAAATGTCCACATTTTTGAGAAGCCCTGCCAGCTGTCACCTTTGCTGCCCCTTTTAGCCGGGAGGGAAAACCTGATGACTCAATTCAGTGTTTTAAGCTTGGTTTTGGCATACTGAGGAACTGAAAATGGCAGTGCCAGTATGTTCTGTGCATATATGGTGGTCCCTGTTTTATTTTCTGAACGCTATATCCACATAGACTGGTATCTATAAAACCAGGGGGGAAACCCCCTAAATTTACTCATTTTGCAGTAGATTGTTTCAATTTTCTTTTCCCCCTTAATGCACCCTGCAGAAACTGCCAACAAGAGCAATGTGGTGACAGCCAGCACTGCAATTCAGCTTCTGGATGACAGGAAATCTCCAGTGGTTGCAGGTACAATTGTTGTAGTTTATTTGTTTAGTTTATTTTTTAAAATCAGTTTATGAGTTCCTTGCTTTCTCTTTTGGGTTAGCAGGTGTAGATATCCAATCTTTTAAGAGAGAGAGAAGGATGCAGTTACACCTAGAGGATATAATTGGATGGCTAAGTGTGGAGAGCATTTAGTGCTTCTCTCCCCAAGAACTTGATCCTTTTGTAATTGACTCTGAAACCTCCATGTGAGCTATTGAGTTTAACTTTATTGAAATAATCATTATCTGTAAAGCATTTTTGGTAGACACAATTCTATATCATCATAAATCAGATTATATTATGATAAGGAAAAAGAAATATAAGAAAGAACTATCTGATGTGTAAATGTTCCACCCAGGCTTCATGTTTGAAAATGCTGTGCTATAACAGGATTGTTTTATAACAGGATTCAATGTGGTGATTTTGGCTAGATTATCAGAGATCTGATTTGTTCAGAGCATAGAAATTGAGTAACAAAGCTCCACTGTCTGCCAGCCAAGAGGATAACAGTACCTAAAGACTAAAAGGTGAAGTGTGATAACTACAGAATAGTAGTAATAGTAGAAAACACACTGATTTAACAATTAGAGTAATTTTGAAATTGTTGGATATTCCTCACTCAAGTTCAGATGCTTATCTGACCAGTTTTTCTCTAGTTCCCAGTGGTTACTGACTTTGAAGAAGGAAAGAATTTTGATAAATCTTATGATTTATTTAGCCAGAAACCAAGCTTTCGAATCTCAGGAAAAATTAGATACCTACAACAAAATCAAGAAACACCTTATTTTTTCTTGTGTTTAAAATACTGTTAAAAATGCAGTGAATACAATACTGAAAGAATAAGAATGTGCCAGAAAAAAAAGGGAAATCTCAAATATGTTTCATCAAACACAGAATATTTCCATTGATAAGAAAAGATTTTAGGAGGGCAATAGGAAAGCAGCTTTCTGACTCCTATCCACAGGATACATTCTTCAGAAAATATTGAACTCTTCTACAACATTTAATGAAATCTTAATTTTGACTTCATAGTTCTGTTAAAGCATAAAACAGCATTTATAAACTAATGCCAATGCAGATACCTGCCAAGTGCTGAAGATATAATTGAGAGTTTTTACTGTACAAGGAAGAAAGTTGACATGTTATTTCTAAGATGCTCTGTTGCTTGGAGTTAGCAAAAGTTTCATCATGAAGTTTTCCAAAATCTCTAAAATGCGTAGGGTTAATTGACATCCTAATATTTATTCTTTTCTGGTGACTATTTGCAATTTGGTTTTGAGAAGATATCACACGTAATTAATTCTAATACACCGTCAACAAGCTTTGTGGTCGGTTGTTTTTGAGTACTTGTAAAAGAGAAAAGCAGATGTTGCTTCCATTCCCCCAGTAATTCTGCTTATTACTGAACATTTGAAATTGCTTGGGTCCCATACTTTCTGTCTAAAATAAACACAGGGTCTTGAAAGCTTTTTAATACCAAGGCATATAGAGATTTCCATGATATCCAAAAAGGCATAATGCCAGGAAAGATAAGAACAGTGTACCTCCACTCTGAAGCATATCAGTGATTTTTTTTATTTCTGGCTCTGTAAACTTTAAAAAGTGTGTGCTAGATATTTTGTTTACAATATGAAGCATTTTTAAGTGTTTGTTTTATAATTTTTCTGTTCCCTCTTGAATGGTTGCATGTTTTCAGGTGAGTTTTTATTTAGGTGGAAGCCAGCTTGGGTGTGTACAAACTTTTTTCTATGAAAGTATCACCCAGCTACAGCTTCTCAGAGACAAATAAGTATATGCATTATCCTTGTTCTCCTTAAGATCATGAGTGTGGCTTGTCAGTCCTACTTTATTCAGAAAACTTTCAAGAAAGTACCCAGCATCTAGCTCAATTTTTAGGTTTTATTATAAGGCTGACAATATTCTATGTTAAGCAGAATGGATTTGGAGGCAGAAACTGGAGCAGTGATAAATGGGAGAAGTTTGAAGTTGTTATTAGCCAGACTTGGGAAACTAAAGTAAGATTATGGGTAATGTTTTCAAATACCTCCATTGGAGCTCAAATTTGGCCAAAACATCTCATTTTAATTTGTGTGAAGTAAGTATTCCTTATCCCCATTTGGTCTGAGTAGATTACAGTAAGCAGCAGGATGGGATACACATTTCATGTTAAATCACTCTGTTCCCTAGAGGGATTTGACTGAAAATTAAGCTGTGCCAGAATGTTGTTTATTACAGATCACTACGAGAGTTTAAATCTGGCAGAAAGAAACAAGAACATTGCTATAAAATGGAAATCTGAGTTATTCCTGCCCATGAGAGGGGGAAAAAGGAACAAAACCAATTCTTACTGCAAGATCCATGAACTGGAGTTTGAGTTTTTGTTTTAATTTGGGTTTTGTGGTGGGTTTGTTGCGTTTTTTTTGGTTTTTGTTGTTGTTGTTATTTTTTGGGTTTTTTATTGGTTTGTTGTTGTTTTTGGTTTTTTTTTGGGGGGGTTTGTTTGGTTGGTTTTCATTTGTTTTGCTGTTGTTGTTTTTCATTTGTAGTGGGGTTTTTTGTTTGTTGTTGTTGGGGTTTTGTGTTTTTTGTTTAGAAACCCATCACTTATAATAGATTTCATATAAAAATCTAAGACTTACTGCAAATAGTGAAGATTGAACTGTATAAAATAGGCAAAAAAAAATCCTGAAATCAGTGATTCTGCAGAGTGTTACCACAGAGCAATTGAGTGTTGCTGCTGTTTCACCATCTGTACCTACTGATACCAGTTCCCTGTCAGAATATCTTTGCTTCTTGGCAAAAAGCCCATGTAATTTTTTTCTAAAACCTCTGCTGCTTCTTGTAATTGAGATTGTGATTTTTTTTTTACTTAAATGAATGAAGATTTCTATAGAAGGTGTGTAGATAAATCTTTAATATAAGTGTGCAGTAGCATCATATTTATTGCTGTGTATACAGAGTACAGTTTAGTTGCAGGAGGCAAGTGACAGTAGTCTGCAGACAGGGCTTTCTTTAGATTTGAACACATTTATGTTCAAAATTATTTTAGCTGAGTGTTTTCTGTAACCATGTCTTCTGTATCAAGATTACATTGAGATGTTGAGCATCTTCAAACTGCCCCAGTTACAAAGTGAAGAGTAAAAGATGGTGGCATTTTTTTTGTTTTCTTCTTAACCAGAACAAAAAATAGAATGACCCCAGTCTTTAAATTTAGTGAGATTCCTGGAATATTTGTATTCCTCTGGGTGACAAAGATGAAGTTAATATAGAATATCCAAATTTATATGGTGATTTAGCTATTAAAATTGAGGCAAGTTAAGATGGAACTGTGTTTTATGATGCTCATGTGAAGGGCAGTACATTTCTGCCAAGTGTTGGTAGAATTCAGCATTCCAGTCTTGTATTCTTTGAGATTGTGTGATGAATTGGATGTTGACTTTCAAGTAGCAAACATATGGGCACCTGGGTAAGTGCAGCATATGATTTCTATGTGCTGTGTACGTGTTCATTTCCATTTTTTTGGCAAGAGATGATAGTTTCATCAGTATGATTTTGTTAAAAATTATTAAAGGTATTGCTCACCTAGAAAGTTCTGAACAAGATATGGGGATGGAAGCAAGCAAACAAGAGTTATCATGGAGCAAAGAAGGGTCTGAAAACTGAAAAATTGCTCTCTTGAGATTTTGAGAGTGTTGAAAAAGTATGTGAACCCTCGGAAATGCACTTCCCTATAGAGGCATTTTAGTTCAGAAGCTGCAGTACAATACAGGACCTTAAAAGCCCCTCCTGTTGAAAGAGGCCATCAGTGTTCACAGAAAACATGAAAATTAGCCTCTTGGTATGTTTAATTAAAGGCAACAGAACTGACATAATCTTCTTAGGGAAAAGAAAAAAATATTAAAGAGTGCTGAAGAAAATGTCTAATGAAAATTGTTAAGTCCTCTTGAGTTTTCTTCATTGAACAAGCAGAACCTGGATTTCAGGCCTCATTGGAAAAGTCCATAGCAGGTTTAGTAAAAAGCTCTGGACACTGAGTCAGAAGAATGAGGGATTAAATCATGTACAGGGGAAGTCTTTAGTCTCACAGTCACTGAAAATTCAGAATTTGAAGATGAGGAGAAATAGCACATTATTTTTTAATACAAGGCTGCTTAGAAAAGCTGAAATTACAATTTTCCTTAATCTTTTTCTGCCTTTTTTTGTGCAGACCAGTAAAGTACGTGAATTACAGAGCCTGGAATTGATCTCTTAAGATCATCTAGTCCAATCCTAGTGGACTAGATCTTGAGAGAATGTGAGCTAAAGCTGATTGCCCAGAACTGTGTCCAGACAGATCTTAAATACTTCCTAAGTGGAGAGGACATGCCCTCTCTGGGTGTGTTGTATTAGATGTAAATAGATAGAAAACCAGGTTTTTTTATTACTGTTGCCACCAGTTGTTGAAAATGTGGAATTGCAAAAAAGTTTTGTTTCTATGGTACCTAAATACAAGGAAGGAATTTCTAAAGAAGTATTTTCTGCCATTTATTTTTAATATGGTCAGTTTTGTGTTGGACCTCCTATTTATCAAAGTTGAAATTAGAAAATACAAAACACTAAATGAGCCCTCCTTGCACGTGCCCTTCTGTGGCCTGTCAATTTAAATCAGGTAGTAGCTGAATTTGTTTTAAAAAGATAAAAGGCTTTACCAGCATGTCAGACCTGCAGCTTCTGAAAATGAGCAAGTCCTCAATGCTTTATGTCAGCTTAACTAAAATACTATTGTAAGTGAAGCTCACTTACTAAATTAGCTAAATAGCTAAATTATTGAGAAATGAAAGTATTCCAGTTCTGTGAGGATGAAGGCATGTTTACAGTCATTTTCTGACAAAGAAGTGTGATTGCCTTGAATGTGCATTTAAGTGTTGCCATAACTCTGACTCTGCCCTTTATGAACCTGCATAAAAAGAGAAATTGCCCTAATATATATATATATACACCTATGAACTAAATTATATTTAATATATAATAAGCAATCCTTTATATTAGGTATAGGAGGTGTTTCTGAAACTGAAGCAAAGGCAGTGCTCTTCTGTTCACTGACAGTGGTGTTTTAAATGCTGTTACCAAAAATACTCATTATGCAAACAAGAATGCTATATTTTATTCTCCCAAAGAAATTTTTCCAAGTAATGCCATGATCCAGTATTTAACTTTTCCAGTATTTAACTTTTCAAACTTGATCCTTTATTTTTATAACCAGCCCATATACAAATTCAAGGATTTCTTTTCCAAACCCTGGTTAGAGAGAGGTTTTTTTTGCAAGTGACCTCATCCATCACTTTCTTTGTTCTCCCTTTTATATAACTTTAAACCCCAACTTAAGTATAACAATAAATCCAGTTATTCTGTGTTAAATATTTCTAGTCAAAATTTATAAGGCTTCAGGTATTTTGAATGAATCAACTTGAAGATTTAGCATCTCCTTCTAGGTTTGTATCCATAAGCTAAGCTAAGAAATAGTAAAGACTTAATTTAATCACTGATTTGTTAAAAATGGCACACAATTTTGAATGCTTCTAGTCTGGCCAGAGGAAAGTGACCATGATGATCCTGCTGTTTAAGAGAGTCAAACTGTGCCTTGAAATTAGGAAAGATCTAAAATCTCATATTACTTTTAAAATACAAATCAGTCATATTGAATCTGGTCACACTTCATGTATTCATTCTTCCTGTTTAGATCAGACTCTCCAGGACAGCAATTTAAAAGGAAAATTGGTGAAGGTACCAGTTTTCCAGTAACTGAGACTTCTGCTGATTTAAGCTCTAAGTATGGAAGATTATTTTAAGATTCACGGAGGAAAATGTGCACCTTATATCTGAAAATATGTACTTTTATGACATAATTCACTCCCTTTTCCCTGTTTCCTTTTGGTGTGTTAATATTTGTGTATACGTGACCTCAACACTTCATCCGGGGGGGGGAGGTTTGAGTGAATTTAGCCCAGGTTTGCATGCATATCTCTCTTTTAACAAAATGATTCTCCAGTACTTAATCAAAAGTAATTGGAACTATTGATTTTTCTAGAAGTGACAGATACTGTAAAAGTTTCATAAATACTGAAATCTGCTGATGTTGCAGTAGTACATAGAGCAAATGCATCTGCTCTGTTCTTCTTGGACTTTTTTATCTTTTTTTTTCCTCACATGTATTGCTTTCATATTATTATTAAGAACATTCAGGCGAATGTCAATGCCATATACAGTCGTTAAAATTTATGATGCCATCTATGAAATTGCATCTTAATATGAAGGCCTAGGGGAAAATGAATATGTCATCATAATGACACACCAACCAAATTTTTGAGGCATTCTAAAATAGATGTTTTCCTTGTCAAGCAAGAGAGTGATTTACCTAATCTTTACTCCCCATTATAAGCCACAGAATATTATATTCAGCAGTAGCATTTAGCAAATCCCTCAAAATGTTTTTTCATGTTTTGGTAGAAAACCACAACTTTGTGTTTTTCTAGAGTTTCTTGTTCATTTTGAATATTGTTTTTGTATTCATAAATCTTGTATTGGTATACAGACTAATGTTTCCAGCTTTAGGAAAACTGAGACGTGTATTTGTACAGCCTAACATTAAGAAACTCACATGTTGGGAGCCATTGCTTGGGAAAGGTGGTTTGGAGCAAAAGTGTGGAGAGAGGTCAACTCCTCCACTGGATGCTTTGGAGCATCTGGCAGAGTCCTGTCCCTCTCCATTGGCTGAACAGGGAAGCTGCAGTTAGTGACATATTCACAATTCAGACATTTACATTCATTTGCATTTGCTCCCCGTTCATTTCACCATACAGAACCAGTGTGTGGAATAGTTTAATAGCGCTTTTGCTTTTTTGAGGTAGTTCTCTGTTGGTGTTAACTTGTGAATTTGACCTCTATTTATCTAATTCTAGGGGTTTCCTCACCGCTTTTCTTGGAGAATCCAGGGCTTTGACAGATGTATCCCAACATGTTTAGTATTAATACATACAGTAAATGGCACAGAGCATCTGCTCTTTGCTTCTGCACTTCTGCTTTGCTGTTGGAATTTGTTGGTTGGTTGGTTGGGTTTTAGTTCTATGTAATTTGTGGAGGAGGAAGATCCTTATGATCTAATAGCAATCAGATTCTAGGGGCATTTTGCTAAAGAATTCTGCTGCCAGCAAAATAAATCCCTGATTGCAGATCAAGCAGAGCAAGGCAGCAGAGGAGCTGTGGGTCCTTTGGATAACTTCAAATGCTGTGCAAGGTTGAAGCTGCAATCATAAATGTGAATACATTGCTATCATTTTAAATATTGAGAACTGATTAATTTATTTTCCCTTCAGTGGACTAATTTCCAAACATCAACAGTGTTTTCTCATGTGTTTTATCTTGAAATGGGGATGACAGCCTTTGCAAAAAAGTTGAACATGTAGTGTACACAGCCCTAAAACCTGGAGGGATCCCTCTGCCATCAGCAGGAGAGAGCAGCCACAGCTTCCACTGGAGAGAGGTGTCAAGTTTGGACTTGTTGGTTTGTTTATTATGGGTTTCTGATTCCTACACCTTCCCTGTTGTGGTTTACTGTGGCTGGTGTTGCTGCCTGTTTCCCCCTGATCTGGGGAATGTGCAGCCACATTTCAGGTCATATAAACTCAGGATGTACCAGGACTGTGAAGTGTGGTTACTAAGCCACTTTTGGCCAAATTAAAAGATCCAAGTTGTAAAAGTAGGCATCCTTTTGGATGCTTGACTAAACCCTGTGTGTCCTTCTCTCCTGGGCAGAAAAGGTAGATTGTTGTAATGGTTGTTTTCCTGTTAATTGTTAATGAGAGATAAGCTATGTGTAGTGTCAATAAATGTGCTACTTTGATATTCAAGAAGAGGGATGCAGATTTTGTTTGCACATTGGATTACTAGAGAGTAATGAAGCTGAATTTTGGTTGACTTTCTGCAAGCTCTCAATGGAAAGACAAATATGGCAAGCAATTATGTTTCAGTTTATAAACTTTGTGTCTTTCAATATAAATGCTATCGGTCATTTTCTGTAAAGAACATGGATGTATTATAGTCTTCAATTTTTTTGTTCTGAAATGAAAGTTTAGGGTTTTTTTCTGTAAACAAAGCAATACAGTGAGCCTTTATATGAAACACAGAAATGCAACAACGTGTGTGCTTTTCCTCTTTGCAAATACCTTGCAGAGCAGCATGTCCTCATATTTTGTTGACTTTGAGGGGGAAGAGTGTTTTTCACAGAGATTAGAAAAAAATACTGTGCTTACTATAATACTCTCATGAGATGCTGGAAGGACAACAAAGCTTTCTCAGAATCCTTTATCTGAAAAATAAATCTGTGCAGACTTATAATTTCAGTGGCAGATGTCCATTGCTAAGCTTTATAAATTAAGGGCAGTTCTGTGGGGTTTCCCTATATTCAGTCTTCCACTTGTTATAGTCAATAATTTTTATAGACAACATATTATGGCTTTTATGTCTGTTTATCAGTAATTGAAAATTCTGTTTCCTCTACTGAAAAAAATTTACCTTTATTAAATAATTGAATCAATACTTTTCTCTGTTCATTCTCTGCTATTACCTTATCATTAGAAATGACTGATTTTTTTTTTAATTACAAACACTTTTACCATGATAACCATGATATACAGACTTAAAAACGTTAAATTAAATATTTCCCTGTGATTTTTGTTTGTTTGTTTATTTCTGTTTTTTTTTCCTTTGGCAAGCAGCATGTTAGAAAATATAGAATCAAATTTTGCATGGATTGGCTTGCTCTGTTCTCACAGCAGTGCGAACTAATGGAAAAAATTAATACTTTGCTTTCTGGCAGAACTCCATATCAATTTACAGCCTTGTGTGTACATGAAAATCCCCAAAGCATCTTCAGTGTCTCAGAATGAGTTTCTTTAAATGTTGTTGTGCCCTTCATTGACTCTTCCTCACCTTTTAATGTTTTTTCCTTCTTCCTTTTTTTTTTCTTTTTTTCTTTTTTTCTTTTTAATATATGAATGATGTTACAATGAGGAAAGCTTGAAAGGTTTTTAGTGCTAGAACTGGTTTTTTAAGGACTAGGAATATGTTCTGGTTTATTCCTGACTAGTAAATATCAAGTCAATTCTTGTTTTGCTTGAAAATATCAGAAGTGTGAAGTGATTTGTGATGGAAGCTGTGTTGGTGTGTCTGAGCCTGTTAGAAACATTGAGAGTAAAATCTCTCTGGAGGCTGGGAGTTTATTAGCTTTCATCTCAGGATCTACACTTTGAGTACAACTGTGCTCATTTTACTTTGTTGCTGTGGAAAAACAATGATTTGGCATGATCCCAAACTCATTTTTGGTCCAATGGGCAATAAGATCCAATCCTGTCTTACTTCTGTCTTCTGTATTTGAAAAACTGTGTTTTGCTTTGCAAAATGTTATGGCAGTAAATGGATAAAAGAGTAAAAAGTGTAGATTTACATATTAAAATGACTTAGTTCTGAAAGTAGATTAGATTATTCATTAAGCTTTACGAAATATTTACAAGAAAAGTAAAAGTAAACATCAAGAGATCAGATTAAAGTGCCTGAATACAAATATTCAACATATTAGGATATTATAAAAAATGTAAATGTTCTAAAAATATTGCACTGCTGATGTCTCAGCTGAAGCAATGTTCCCGGTATAGGGTGCCACATTTTAAACAAAATGGAAAAGAACTGAAAAGATTCCAAGGAATGCAGGAGGAAAAATTTTGGAGAATGTGGTCTTGCAGGAAAAATTTGAAACAGCTTGTTTTATTTAGTTCAGGACAGAGAAGAATGAACAGAGTCTAATAATGATATGAAGTACTTAGCAGTTAAAAAAAGAAAGAAAAAAAAAAAAGAACAGACAGTAATTGATTGTTTTCAATATCTGCTAGATTTAGATTAAGACTGAGATGCTTAATTTTCTCTGGACATGAAAGTAACTGCAGATGCAGGAATGAGCTTTAATATTTAGGCTGCAATTATTACAAAGTAGATAAGAGCAAGGGTTACATGACTCCTGCCATAGAGCCCATTACTCAGTTGAGGCTGTTACTGGAACAGCTACAGAGATTAATTTTGAAGTCCATCTGTTGGAAGGAGAGTGCAGATCTCCAAATGCCACGACAAAGCTTCCCCTTGCCCTTATTGCAGATTGTTCCATGGTCTTTTTCCTCCATGCTACAAACATTGCTGGTTTCTGCACTGGCTACCTGGATAGATCTTTATCCCTGTCACTGAGGACAGAGGATGGATGAGATGTCTGTCACAAATAGCCTAAAATGTATTTTATCCAGTCTTAGAAAAGATGAATGGACTTCCTGATCTCTGTTGGGTGCCTTGAAATAATTTCTAAGAACCATTAAAATTACTACCTCAGCACTCTCAAAATATTCTTGGAATTCTAAACTTACGATATTCAAATGGCTTTGGCTCTGATTTCCTCTGATGGCAAAAGACCTGCACAGAGAGTAAGGATGGACCTTTGGGTGAATCCAGGTGAACGTTCCCTCTGAGAGGGAGGACGTGTAAATGTGCAACCACATTATCCTCCTGCTGAAGGGCTGCGCTGTGGTGGGAGCTGCGTCTGCAATCATGGCATTTGCAAAATGGAGCACTTGTGTGAGGGTTTGGGAATAAGTGGCTTCAGAAAAGTCTATAGCAAGCCTGTAAGCCAGCGAGATAGCAGTGTCTTCAGGTATGCTCTGTGTACTCCTTTTGGGGCTTGTATCCAAAGCACTGTAGCATTTCTTCCTTCATTATTTTCTCAGCCCTCTTCTTTCTCTCCTACTATGTAATTAAAAAATTATATGCAATAGTTAACAAAATGCTTCCTGTTTTCTAAGTTAGGAAATGGATGTAATGTTTCATTGCTGCTTCCTGGGGCACTGGAAAGCTAAAACCACATTTTTGGAAATGCTTTTAGCACAGTTATGTTATCAGTGGCAATGCATAGAGTGGCTGGTTTGAAAACTGCTTGTGAATTGTATACATCTTGATTTAAATAGTAATTTGTACTCTCTTAAGATAGTACAAATTTAACTAATTAAACTAAGTTAGATGGCTATTTTCTGTTTTTCTTTGCAGAACATCACTCCTGTCAGCCACTGACTGTAGGTGCACCATAGATCATGTCTTGGTTTAATACTGCATCAAGGGCTAGTAAAGGATGGTGAATCACTTTAAACTTGCTACATCAAGATTTAGTGATCTCAAAAACTCAGCTCTAAATAGTGGCTTTGGAATATCCATACACAAAATAAATAAACTTCCGTTGTTCTATATAAAGTCTTAGTGGATATTCTGAACAATAAATATACTCACATTTTTAAAAAGTATGAAAAAGAAGAAAAAAAAATAAAATAACCCCAGTAATTTCTATTAAAACAATGCCATTGAGGTTCCAGGCTTTTCCTGCAGCGAGGGCTTTATTTTCAAGAAGCCAAAGACAGAAGCAGCTCAAGGCGAGGAGCTCTCCAAGGGCTCCATTTCCTTGGCAGTCCCGTGCTGCCTGGCCGGGGCCAGGTGCTCTTTGTGGTACTTGGCCGTGATGGCAGCATAAGCACAGCCGTAGACAGCAGCTGCCAGCATCATCAGGCACACGATGCCGCACACCACGCCGGTGATGACCACGGTGGCGATGGCGTGGCGCAGGCTGGCCGGCCGGGCCTTGGCTTTGGGCTCGCAGCTGGCGCGGCCGCTGTCCCCCGGCTCGCCGTGGTGGCCGTGCCGCAGTGAGCCCCGCTGCTCCGAGCCGTGCTGCTGGTGGCTGCTGGCCAGGTGCAGGTGAGCTGTCCTCAGAGAACATACCCCAAAGAGCTCGTAGGGAACTTTGAGGAGGTCCTTTCCCTTCCGGATCCCCGGCGCCGAGCAGATAATGCCATCGCTTATTCCTCCTGGAAAAAAAAAAAACCCAATGGTCTCAATACCTGACAGTTTCTGAATCACCTTAATGTAAAATTAACACAAGCCTGAAGTAAATTTATCGTCAGCGGCGTTGCAGTGAATGCATTTTGGTTGATTCTCCAGATACGGTTGTTCTGCAGCTGTAGTATCTGACTTTCAGGAGGCAAACGGGCAGGAATTTCAGTAAATCCTCTGTTCTTGCAGTCTGCAGTCTTTGACGCTGTATAGCAGAGGCATTTGTCAGGACAGCCGTGACAGTTAATTCTCCTTAACTCCTAATCTGAACTTTGAAAAGAACTCATACAATTTGCAGTTAAACAACTTCATACTTTAAAATATTTGTAATATGTTTTAAAGGCTTGTGTTCAATTAGGTCAGTGGCGAGATTATTGTACTTCAAAACTCACATAAGAGAGCATTTTCAAGAAGCAGTTCATCAGGAATTAGGTTATCTGCGTTTTTATGGATGTAAGTGTAAAAAATCCTATGGTGGTAGAAATTAAGAACGGTCATAGATAAAGAAAGAGGTATTGTTAGCTGCAAGTTCTGTTTGTTCAACTTCTGACCACTGCTAATTTTTATGGTGAGAAATGAAACCATGTATTTAGAAAATATTTCCCATTGGATGGAAATACTCCATGAAATCATCATTGTTCTGACATCATATGTTAACTGTAACAGGACAAAGAGAAAGTTCATTAAGTTGTATGTACCCATGAGTGATTTTTTGAAACAAGGCTTGTGATAAGAAAATATACACAGGTATAAAGGAGTGGAGTTTAATCAATCTATTACCCTGCTCAAATGCTAGGTTTCATGATTGCTTAGAACCAGCTTCCCAAAGGAGGTTTTAGTACAATGGGGAGAAAAGTAGGAATTCAGAGTCCTGGTAAATCATGTGGTTGTTCCTGAGTGTGTGGAGGAGAATACACCAAACATAACCCTCAGGTATCTAGTCAGAGCACAGACCTTAGGGGTGTGGTGTGTAAGGGAGTCCACAAGGCCAAAATCAATGCTGACATATTTTAAAAAAATTAACTAATCAAATCAACTGAATTTTCTTTCTCCTCTCCTCTCTATCCAAAATAATTCACCTTTCAACTAAAGCCAGGCACAAAAATTTTCATCCTGAAAAAACTTTGAGAAATACAGATGGAGCCAAACTGAAATCTGGAGATTACTCCACAAATAATGTTGATATTCCAGGGAAGATTTGAACATAGCAGGTCTCTTGGTGTTTACTGGTGAAACCCAAAGCATGGTTCCAGACATCTTCAATGTGTTAGATTGAATATGGATATAGGTAAAACCTCCAAATCCTTCAACTCTTATCCTTTCATGGTTTTAAATAACTAATTATGTGTGCTTGGAATAGAACCCTGGTGTTCCACCTGAACTGGAGTATTCTCTGCAAATTCCTGTGAATATGCATGAAATGTCAATTGCCCAAGATGGATTCAGCTAAAAATACTCAAATATTTTGGACTTACATTGCTTTGTTATGACATGCAGGAAATATTTGCAGAGCCACTGTGAAATTTCATCATATGTGTCATATAAGTAGTAGGAAACATTCATGTGTAATGTAACTAATTTTTCTTCATGTGATTCAGACAAGTAATTTTTGGGAAATACAAACACAGAAGAGAACATAACACTTGGGCTTCCTTTAAAGCTTGTTGCTAAAATGAATTTGTAAGTTCCATGTCACTTCATTCAATTAATCTGTACGATGTTCAGAAATGTGGAAGGACATCACTGAACTTCTAGACAGCATTGTTTTTTGAAATAAATGATAATATTTATGCTGCTGGCAGAGTAATTAAGGTAACCTGATATGTTTGTCTTGGATCATTTCATTCTTCTCCACAGAGAAGTCAACCCCTGCTGAATTTCCAGCATAATAGACTAAAGTCCTGCGATAAAGTAATATTTTGCCTATTCAAGATATTAAGATTTTATTCCTGAGAGGGGTTTAGGCTTTTGTCTATTCTAAAAGGTGGCTCATAGTAGTGAATTTACCTCACCTGAAGACCACTTCAGTAGTAATTGTGTGCCTGCATGGCCAGTGTGGTTTTCCAGCTGCCTGCAGAGTTCTGATCCCTGCAGAATACAGTCCATCAGTCCCAGCCCACATGGGCCATCTCCGCATCCCTTGTGCTGCAACAGGCTCCACACCACTCTGATACAGAGACAGGTAATCAGTAGTTTGGTCACATGCAAACATCAAAGCCTGATTTAGAAAAAAGATAATTGCCCTGCTGTTCTGAATTCTCAGTCTGAACATACCTCCTGGGAGAAATAAATTAATTTCTTTTTATACTTAATTCCTTTAGAATTAAATCATGTTGTATTTTTCACAGCATAACTGTGAAATATGAATATATTTAAAAGCAGGTGTGACCAAAATACTGACACTACTATTTATAAACTTCACTTTTCCCTGTGTGATGCCATGGCACATTTCTGTCAGGAAATTGCCAATGAATTGAGTTCCTCTTCTGGTTAACAACAAATTAGGAAGTGATACTTGGTATTCATAAAATATTAAAGAACTACTAAGTCATAACTGATAGAGAAACTGGAATCCTGGGTTCTGGTAGAGTTTGCTTAGTACTGATATCTGTCTCGATGTTTGCCATCATGCAGTGGGTAAAAAGCTTTACAACAGTAGGATGGTTTCCAGCAAAAATATATTGGTAGAATTAAAACAAGTGTATGTGCACAGGTATACTTGTTTTATACTTAGAAATATCTACATCTGAATTCACACACTAGAGAACACTTGTACCTGCTGTATGGTTGTGTGTGCATCCTTGCTACTTCTCGGGGCATGAATATGAAGTCCCTTTCTGATTCTAGTTTGCCTCGTATGTTTATACAAGCATTTACATTCTGACCTATGCATAAGAATATAGTTTAGTGTGTTTATTTGAGGAAGTTACCTACAGTGTGGGATAAATTTTTAAGCCATAAAAGTGAAGATCAGTTAGATGCTGGTTAAATGTTCTCATGTACACTATATGTAATGAGAAAAATTCCTTACCTCTGTATAGAAAACTCTCCAGCCACAGTTTCAGGCCAAAGATATTACAATTGCATTGCCAGGGATTGTCTTTGAAGAGAACCACTTTCAGGTTTGGAAGTGACTCCAGCAGAATTCTTTCCATTTTGTGAAGTTTGTTATGCTTCACAGAGAGCAATGTTATATTCCCTGTGCTGTTTCCAAATGTCTCAGGCAAGCGAATAATGCTGTTGGATGACAAGTCCAGTTCTTTTAAATGTGGGAGGAAACTGAAAGTCTTGTTTTCTATATAATGAATCAAATTTCTGGTTAGGTTTAAGACCTGTAGATACCTTAGTTTTTGGAAAGCACCAGGTGCCACACTTGAGATAGAATTATTAGACAAGTCTAAGATTTTGAGTAACGGCGTTGCAGTGAATGCATTTTGGTTGATTCTCCAGATACGGTTGTTCTGCAACTGTAGTATCTGAATTTCAGGAGGCAGACGGGCAGGAATTTCAGTAAATCCTCTGTTCTTGCAGTCTGCAGTCTTTGAGGCTGTGTAGCAGAGGCATTTGTCAGGGCAACCGTGAGCCATGTGTGCCAACAAGATGACACTACAAACCGAAAGCCAGTTACCTGTATCACAAGTGAAACAAGATTTTAAATTATTTTAAAATGTTTGCCTTTAGGCAATACACAGGCCATAAACACAATCAGAAGGTATACAGTTCCATAATAAACAGTAATCCAGATATCACAGTGTGCATTTCTTTTATAATACGTAAGTAAATGACAGATAGTGTTGGTGTACTTCTGTAGTGCAGAATGAAGATGATGCTGCCATGATCTTAAAATGAAATGCTCTCCATGCTTTTTTTCTTAAATACAAATGCTTTTCAAGAGGATTTGCCATCAGCAGAGCAGTGATGTTTGAAGGGAATGTGACAGTTTCTAAAATTACTAAATTGAAATGTCTCTCTTTCTGTGGTAGTAACAATTTAAACATCTTGTGTCAGAAGAATTACAAGCAGAACTTTTATTTTTCGTTGGTTTTACTAATATTACTGCCTGGAAGAATTGAGTCAACGTACCATTAAAAGAATTACAAGCTTCAAAGACATAGCTATAAAAACTATTAGCAATACTTTTTCAGCACTGCAGATTCTTTTCGTTTCTCCTTTAAAATATCTGTTTATTCTTTTTGCTTTAATTCCCTTCTCTGAATGCCAGCTGTACTTCCCATAGATACAGGTTTCTACACAGTCACCAGGCATTTGTCAATAAGCTTCTGAAAATATAAATTAATTGACAGGAGTATTTAGTAATATTTAGTATTTATAATTATCTGCTGCTCCCCGATGTTCAGGTGATTTTAACTGAAAAATAAAAAAGCTTTTACCTTTTATGTCTTGCTAATTATCTTAACTTTGAAAACAGGGTAGTAAAAGCTATGCTTGTATGCATATAATAGAACATTAAAAAACTCAGTATTGAATAATTACATTTTCTTTGACTAAAGAGAGTCAGAATGATCAATCCTTTTCTAACATTGTTTTTAGGATGCATCAAATAATTTTTACTATTTACTGTTTCAAAATGCAAAACATTTTAGTAAGCTGCTACTTGAAACCTTTTGAAAATAAAGTGATTGTTACTTATTAACTTAGAGAGATCAAATGTGAATTCCATATTGATGGAATAATGTATGATTATAGTAAGAAATAAGATAAATACATAAATGAAAGTTGTATTTTGAGACTACAGTTTAAGGTACAAATTACTCATTAATTTTCAGTCAGAAATGAAATATTTATTTTAAAATTATACATAATCTTCTGCAATACCGAATTCTGCATCATAAAATTCACTTGAAAGAATCCAGCATTCCTGCATGCAAGGTAAGCAATACTTTCAGTTCATTATACTGTTCTGCAACAGTTGGCTTCAGAAACACAGCTTCCAGTGTAGAGGTAGAATAAACTCTGCTTGGCAAGGAAATGCTTCACAAACAGAAAAACTGCATTATTAATCTGAGTGCTTCAGTATCTCACCTTTCATTCTGCTCTGCTTGTTCTTCCCCTGGCAGAAGATTCAGTCCAGATATCTGATGTAGAACAGTAACAGACACTGTTCTGATTCCCACTTCCAATCTGTAATGTGCTCATCCAGTTTCCTTTCTTGAGGATTTTTTTAGGTGTAGAAGGGCAACTATTTCTCCTCAGTTACTCTATCAGCCCTTGTTTTTTTTTCTTAATCACAATCTTCTCCCCCCTTTTTGACTCTCAGAGACTTATTCTGCATCTTAATCAGACAAGAAGCCATGCAAACCGTGTCTGTCCAGCTCTGACTGGACAGCTGTAACGTACAAATAATGACCTGATAACCTCTCCTCTTCAATTTGCTTAATCTCCATCAAAAGCAAAGCACAAAAAACAAAGCCGCCTTTTTTATATCCAGTATGGTTTCTGAATTCTGGTGGATTATTAGCCAGGCTGTGTCAATTTTTGCAAGATCTGAGCATGGATTTTGATTATCCTGGGCTGTGAGTGGAGGCAGTGGAGTGTATAATATCACTACAAATAGTCCTGTGAGTTGATGACATGGTTTTGACAGTGCCCTTGTTTGCTCTTTTAAGCTTATTCATCTGACATCCATTAGTTGTGCTGACAGGATTTTATTGCTTAGGAATACAGGACCAGTGGATCCTTCCATAAAAATGGCACACATCCTAGTATAGTCACCATGAATATTGAACAAATTAATTTATTTTCAAAGATATTGGAAAGACGCAGCAGATGATACTAAAATTGTAATGTGTGGTGCCTTGACTTGTTTCTTTGTTATTTCTTCAGTAGAACTCATACTGTGCCATCTACACCAATAAAAGGATTAATGACTTGTGACTATGAAGGAACTCAAAGGTGTTGAAAGGAATGAGAGATCTGGTATATAATTGAGTCTTTCCAGCCCATATGATCACTCCACCTAGGAGCTGTCCTATGGAGAGGGAAGTTGTGCAATCAAAACATTACAGACCTATAACACAACCTTCTTGGGTACAAATTCTGCTTTTAGGTGCTTTTAAAAAGATCACATAAAGTTCACTTTCCAGGTCAAAATTTATATGCTGTAGGCAATGTTCTAGAAGGAGTACTAGAAAAATCAGATCATAAGGTCCAAACTGCTGTTGAAAGCAGGGTCTTTAACAGAAGTTATCCAGGGTTCTGTCAAGTTGAGACTTTGATATTTCCAGTACTCACTTTTCTGGACAACCTTCTCCAGTGTGTTACCATCCTCAGAATCAGTAATTTTTTCTTGCATCCAGTCAGAGTTTTCCTTGGGGTTGCTTGTGTCACTCCTCTCTTGTCCTGTCACTGTGAATCCTTGTGAAGGGAGTAGCCCCATCTTTTCCATAGGTACCTTTTGGTTTCCAGAAGTCTGTGCTGAGCTCTCTGCCCCCCTGGCTCAGAGCTGTGCCTGTCAGTACTGTGTGCTTTGCTCGGTTGTTTCTGACACCAGTCAAGACACCCAAAGGAACAGTGGATACATGGGAACAGTGAAGGGAAACGTAGGAAAATCGTCATTCTGTAAAGTAAACATGATTGTTCATCTTGAGGATCCCAAGATTACTGCTGTGAGTGGCAGACTTTTCTATCCTTGACATTCTTGATGCGTGAGACATTGTCCTGGTGTGGGGTGGGGCCTGGGGTTGAGTGTGGAGGAACACTGCAGATGTAGATAACCTGGTGCCACAGTCATCCTGTTAACCCCAAATTTACAAAAAAGGGGAGAGAAGCTTAAAGATCAACTGTAATGCACTTTAGATTAAAGTCAGGTTAAGGCAAAAAGCTTTTTTACCTTTTGTAGCATGATGCATTTATTTGCTGTTTATATGACCCATCTTAAAAAATGTCCGTGAGTCATTTTAGCGAAGACACAATTAAATGTGAAAAGGTTTGTCATAAAATAGCATCGTCCTTAGAAATTGTAGCTATGTTAGCTATGGATGCTCTTACAAAGAATAAAGTTAGGTCAGGTATTTTTTTCTTGAGATGACATCCCACTCTCCTTGCATTAACTCATCCCTTGTATCAGTGGCAGCTATTTTCATGACTTTTGATTGTCTTGCAGAAGGCAATAGCTATTACATTATTGGGGTTTTGTGTGATAAGATGCTTTTAAATTCTCTTTGGTATCTATAATTTTATTTGTCTTATGAATTTAAAGTGTTTCTTTTTTAAATTATTTTTCCTTAAATAATATTTGCTGACCAGATGGATATACAAGCTCCCACTGCAGTTCATTTCATGTAACAGTGGGCTTAAAGAACATTTCTTAACTGCCTCTCCTATTTTAAGTAAGTCTTTGCAACTGTAATTGTATTATTTTTAGTATGTACCATATTACAGAGATGTTCACAGGACAAGGTCACAGAAAGTTAAGCACTGTGGGAGGTTCAGTTCCAGAAATAATGCAGAGGTTGTCTTATTTACTCAGAATCATGGTATAAGAAGTTATTACTTTTTAAAAATCTTCATGCTGGGTTCAGATTTGGAAACATATGATTAAATCTGTCAATTTACTTTTCATGCAGATGTGGCTATTTTTTCCTTATATTGAGAACTCTGAATAAACATGTTTTGTAAACAGAAGTTTCCCCAACCTATAATCCATGTCCTGTTCCCATTTATTAGGAGTAATGCTTTGGTTGTGACAGAGAAGTCTGATGTGGTGAAAATTATAGTCGTGTCACAGGTAGAGATTTGCCAGAAACAGGATAACCATGAAACCTACTCCACTTCTGGCCTTTTGAACCACCAGCAGGATTCTTTTCAGTTGTCTGATGTGGTGCAGCAACTGTTATTGCAGCCTCTTAAATTAGCCTGTGCCTTGTCGTAGCAAGGTATGTTTCCTATTGCAAATAGCAAGAAAACCCCATGAACTAATATCTGATCCCTGTTGGCTGAGAGGGGGGCAGCTCTGTCTTTGCTTTGCCAGCAAACTCTTTGTTGCAGCAATTACTGCCATCTGCTTTAAAGGAGTTCTATGTGTAAGAATCATCTCTTTTACAGAAGATCATTATGTTAATTAAACTCTAGCAGAAAGGAAACAATTTAAATATTTCAAATATTTAAAAGCTACAGGATCTGGATTCCACTGCATTGTATATTCAGTCCAGGCAGACACAATTATATTAAAAAATGTTCCCAAGACCACAGCAGACAATTCCTATACATACTCTTTATTAGATTTATTTTCCTTATGCTTTCGAGTGGAAAGGAATTAAAACTTTCAGGGAAATGGCATGTGCTTTCTCTTTCCTAATGTATGTCTCCAGATTGGTAAAACAGCTAAGCCCTTGCTCAAGATTCTAGATGAAACTTTGGGTAAATGCAAACCCTTCTTCATTTTCGTTCAGGACAAGGAAAAAAATTGTCTTTGTTGGCGAAACAGCCCATACCTTTATTGTTAAAATTCTTCCCCTTTAACTGGCACTTAAAAAAATACAGTAGTGCATGATGGAGAAAGGTTGTGCCCTTTCCCATGAGTCAGAACGCTGTGCAAATGTGCCAGGGCAAAAAGAGACCCGGGAGTCCCTCATGCTTTTCTTTCTACAAGGGCATTCCTTGTACTCTGAGAGATCAAGACTCTGAAATTTTTCCTGGCAGGGTACTAGGTTTTCAAAGGTTGGCAAAGCTTAGAGGAAGACCCTGGATCCTATTTCTGCTTGTTTTTCACAATAGAAGTATAAGCCAGTGGATCAAACTAAATCTGGCTCGAGGAAGATTTATACCTTAAAAATCTGGCCCTATTTTCCAGAGAGGTGGGCTTATGGATTTCTTCAGACATCCTTTGCTTAGACAGGATAAGAGGGGAGGAATATCAGCAGGAATTTAGTAATACCCAGTGCTGTTCAGGACACAGCATGAGACACCATGATTTCTTTGTTTCTGAGTTGTTATGAGTTGCTTGACAGTGTCCCTTTCAGGTGGGAAATAATGTTGTGCAGTTCTAGAAACAAGAAACCAGGCAGAGAGTTGTGATTTTGTACAGGGGAAGAGCCAAGGTTTTTCCTTTCCAGTGGCTTGTTTTGCCTTACTTAGATACATCTTAGATACATCTGGTACTTTTTTATACAGTGAGTAATTAATCTATGAAATGCTTTGTTGGAAATTATCCTTGGGCCAGAAGATTAGTAGGATTCATATATAATCTGGAGCCATAGTTACCTCATGGGGAAAAAAAAATTAGAAGGGATATAAACTTTCACTCTTAAGGGCTTTAATCAACCACTAATGACACAACTTATGGAGAAAAACCTTTCCCTGTGGGCAGGTTTTTTCCATAATTATTATTTATGGGAATTTTTACACCTTCCTCTGACACCTCTAGGAGAGGCCAGAGTATGAGATGTAATAGAGGACGAGATGAACTGCAACATGCTGTGTTCCAGGTGGAGATTTACCCTGGGGGAAGGGGTGGCTGGGCAGCCTGGCAGTGGCAGGAGGCTCCTGGCTGGAGAGGTGTGAGCTGCTGTGTCCTGAGCACTACAGGGCAGCCAGGCTGAGCACCTTCTCTGGCTAGGTCAGAACTCTGTTTTTCCCCACATTGCTGTTCTGATCTGGACTAGAAAAATCTTTCAATATTCATATCCAGGTATTTGTCATCAAGTCTGTTCATAATTTATAAACAACTCTTTGGGTCAGTCCTTTGTCTACAGTGCTTCCCCCT
>VZSR01000223.1:6895817-6912154 GCA_013398615.1 Brachypodius melanocephalos
TTCCCTTTCCCTTTCCCTTTCCCTTTCCCTTTCCCTTCCCATCTTTTCTCTGAAGACTTTCAATCCACTAGGTAGTGCAGTCAGTGATTTGTTGTGCTATTATAACTCTAATAAAATTCTCTTAGAAGTTATTGTGGTTTGTACTCTTTTCCCATAATTAAGTGAGAAGAAATAGATGAAGGTGACAAGGTCTTAGCTGGAAAATGCTGAAACCCCAGCCTTACAGTGTGCTTTGGTAGGTAGAAAAATTAGCAGGATGGACGCAAGGCCTTCAGAATGAGGAGAAGCACAGGGAATAAAGATGCTGGGCCTCTTTACCTTAATTGCAAGTTAGATGAAGTTGCAGCAAGGGGCAGATTAAGTGTCAGCAGAGTATTTGTTCCATCACAAATAGCAGCAGGGGGTGCAGATTCAATTTTCAATCATTTCCTGACTAATTTCAACCACCTGTTATACATGCTGAGCATCCATAGATAGAATATATCTCCAGTAAGAGTAAATTAATGAACTCACTGTGCCATTATTGGAAATAGAAAAAAGTATTTCTTGACATCAAGCTAAGAGAAATGAAAGAAATAAAACTGGCAAGAAAAAAACACAAGCAAAAATAGGTACAGGTGTACACTTTGTTTCATCTTGACATTTTAGATGCTTTTTGTCCTCTCTTAAACATGTTAAAACTAAGATCACTTGCTATTTTTCTAGATAGCTTGTTCTTCATCAAAGTTTTTTCCTAAACTTTTACTTAGAGATTTTGTTTCCTTTTTATATTTAATGAGAATTTCTGTTCATGGCCACAGCTCACCCTGGACTCAAACTTAAGACCAGGATATAAATCTCCTGTGCATTCTGAGTGGTTGATTTACTAGGGCAGCTCTTGTAAGAATTGGAAGGATTTTTTTGAACAACATCTGTAAAAGGGTTTTGAAATGTTCACAGTGTATGAAGAAATATTTTTAAGTGCAGTAAATGTTTCTTACACTGCTGCTCACCAATTGTGCTACGAAGTAGAACTCGTACTTTATTGATTCCTTTTGTGATTTTAAGGCAAATTGTAGTAGTTCAGTAAAACTGGCTGTTAAATGTTGGGAACTCTTGTGTTTATGGGCTCAAAAGGACTCTCTTTGCCCTAGCAGTCACTTCAACACAGAAACTTGCAGAAGCAGGGATGACATTTGCTGCAGGAAAAAGTCAAATAGTTAAACCTCTGTAATTCTTGCAACACACTGGAAATAGCCACAGGAAGCTTTTTGGCTTTTTTTTCCATTAATTTAGTACTAAATAACCTGACATTAAAATTATGCAGCTGATAAATGTTAAATGCATAATTTTGGTGGGCTTAATTATCAGTAGAAATGTAAGTATTCCACTGGACCAGGACTGATGTGCTCAGTAGCTTTGGATTGAAGCTGGGATGGAACATTTCCACTGGGTGATGTTTTGCTACAAGGGAAAAGGTGACTGTAACTCCTGAAAGGATCCCAGTTGTCTTGCAGCAGGTGAAGTGTGAAGGACCAACTCCTTTAAAACCATGTTCCCAGTGTGTGCCCTGTGCAGCAGTTGTGACCAGCAGAGCTCTGGGCAGGATCCATGCACAGTATCCCTGTCTGCTGCCTATGGGTCCATCTCACAAAGCAGAGGAGGGATATTGGGAATTTTCCCTTATGGCTCCAATGAATGGGCAAGATCCCTTTACCTGCTGCCACTGTTTTTCATTTCAATAGCAGATATGTTTTACAAGGCAGTGCACAGTTTGCTGCTTTTCCAGGTTGCTTGTTCTCTCTGAATTTCTGTCATCCCTACTGCTTGAGCTGCTGCAGCTGCAGGCACCAACATCCTTCTGACAACATCCTGGAGATTCCATAGCACACTATTATCCTTTCCTCACCCTCTACTTTTGAACCTGTCAGCAGGTTTTAAACACCGAGGATGTTTTTATAATACCTTTTTTTCTTCACAGAATGTTTTAAATGAAGTAACAGGTATATGGGTAGACTTCTCATCCCTCGAGTTTAGTTCGTTCTGCTGTTTTCAGACAGGATAAATCCCTGGGAAACTTAGCTAGTATACAGGAAAATGATGCTTCTGTTTAGAATTTGTAAAATAGGCCACTGCGAGCACTTTTGTTTAAAAAATAAAAAGAAAATACTCTTTCAGAGGGCATTTTATTAATGAGAATTACAATACTGGAAAATCTGTTATAGATTAGTGAAGAACAGTAACAGTGTATCCAAATGGAACTGGTTGGATAATTAAATTCATTTAATAGGTACTGAAATTTAAACCTCTTGATCCCTCTGACGTAAACATAACTCTTAAAAGTCGTGGAACTTGATTCTAAAAGTGTAATGTGGGAGAGAAACACTGGGAGGATGATTACAGATTTCAGATACCCTGGGAGGAAATGTATTCAGGAGTTAAACAAAAGGCATTCAAATTGGGGGGAAAAAAAAATAAAAAGAGCAACCCCCCCAAAGTGTAACTATGAAATATATAATAAAAGCTATAATAAAACCCTGTAGGTGTGCGGCTTATATGAGCAGTATTGAAGCAACATGACTGGGATGACAAAGGGACAAGTAAGGGTTACTAAAGTTTGAAATCATTAAGGAACATCATGTTTTCACTGTTCTTACACTCTTTTTACCTGTTCTATATTATCATGTCTGTTTTGGCTATGTGTTCTTCTGTAGTTCTGTTTTGGTTTCCTGTTTTCATGGTGAGAATCCACAAAGTTCCTCATTCTGTGGTTTCTTCTATCATTAATAGATTTTTTTTTAATATTGATTACAATTTATGAAGTATGTCCAGTGTATAATTGTCTTTTATTGAGTTGGTGAAAAGGAAAATTATTTACTGGGTTTTAACATATCTTTTAGGAGGATCATACCAAATGGCTGACAGGCTGTCTGCTAAGCAGAGAGGAAAATGTTTTAGGATTGGTATAAATGATGAAGTCCTGAGAGTCATAACACTGGACTATGCCTCTTTTTTGGTTGTACTACCTAAAGTTATTGTTAAGCTATTAACCATGGCTTCTGTTTCACTGTCCCGTGAGGTGCTGAAGGATGAACTTTCTCTCAAGCCCATGCATTAGATGAAAGGATAACAAATTTAAGGCAAAAGCTGGAATGCCTGTGAGAAAATAAATTTTTAAAAAGTACAGCATAAAAGTAGATTATTATCCCTAAAGTTCAGAAAACATTTAAATGTTGATCTCATCTTTTTGTTTTCTATGTTTATATCTGACTTCTGTCTCAACACTGGGTGATGCTGAAGTATAGAGATAATACATATTATCATTTAGTACAGTGCCTTTTAATCCAAAAGTACTTCTATTTTACTATTCTCTAATTTATGGTGGGATCTCAAAAGTACCCAGACTAGCTGAGCTTTCTCTGTCCATAAAGCTATAGCTGTCTTGAGCAAAAAGGGTGTGTTTTCATCTTTATTTGCTTTTGTTTCCTTCTGCAGTCTGTTATTTTGGAATATAATGGCAGGGCTGAGCTTGGTTACTCATATTTTGGCTGAGACTTTTTATCCTTTTCCCTTTTCAAAATGACAGTGTCCATTTCCTTTCCACCTCTGTGTTTCAGCAGAGTTAGAATAGATGAGTTCAAAGAACAGCACTGCTGAATTCTCCCTTCTCAAAGTGCTCTGGGGGAGAAGTGGGCTAACTTCCTTTAGAAGGTGAAGTTATGCATCATGTGCCTACTTTAGTGAAATAATAATTTCCATACCTCGAGGTTTTTTGGTGTCATTAGGATCTTAAATGGTTTTCATTAGTTACTGCTACAAGCTTCTTTTCTACAAACCTGTTAGAAAGAAGAAAGAGCAGAGCAGTCTGTAATTTGTAGGTTGTGGTGATGTGGAGATGTGTTCAAACATAGGCAATAAAGTGAATATTTCAAGCAATTGTAGTACAGGCTTTTCCTTGGAAATTAAACACTGTCTACTTTTCTATATGCCATCGTATTTTACATATTGTTGCTTTCTTAGCTTTGGAGTAAAGGGATACCTGTTTTAGAATTTTTGCAGACTTTGTTATGTTGAAAATATGAAAAGATTTTGAGAAAGAAATGGAAATTACCTAATGCTTGATTTTCTGTAATACTTTGTCTAAATGAAACTTGGGTGAAAATAATCATGTAGAACAACATTTCAGTTGTATCATAGCGCAGATTTAAACTAAAAATAAAAAGCCATGTTTATCTACAGTCCTCTTCATTGTACTGTCACAGCACTCTTGGTAAGGCATCGCTTTAAATGTTCCTAATTAGGACTTTGGACCTGGTTCTTCTCCTAAAATCTTAGGGAAATGTATCACCCTTCCATCAAGACAGGATTTGAACTGCAAGTGTGAATACAGCACATCCTTTCTGGTGTTCTGTGTAAGAATATTATGAAATAGTGAACAAAATACACCACTCAAAGATACAAAATGTTTTACACCTTTTTGGACAGATTGATGGCACCTTTCAGACTTGGGTGTCTAGAGTTCTTGTTAGGCTAAACTCATGGAGAAAAATATTTTTCTGAAAATAGAATCTGTTTGATTTTAATTCCTATTTATAAGGTATATTTAGACCAGGAACAGCCCTAAGCCTTCAGTGCTTCAGACCCTGGATCTATCTTGTCTTCATGGACAGATATTCTCTGATGGAAGAGTCACAGAAGTCCAGATTCTGTGTGATAATTTCCTTATGTATGAATATTATAAAACATGAGCCATGGTCTCATTTTATAAAAGAGATTATTTTATACATAGAAGGCCAGTTAACACTTTTTAAGCAATGGCAATGCTGATATTTCCTGTTTTTCAGAGATGGGCTGAACAATGGAGGGTTTCCCATGGTAGAAGCTTTGCTGTAAACGTTTCTTCTGGTAATGTAATTAGGAAGTATTGGCTCCAGTTAATGGAACTTAAACAAAACATGTTGTCCTCAGCAAACTTGTTAAACAGGCATAGCCCTGTCTAAAAGGAAAACAGGGACATACAGTGTTTCCATGGAAACTCAGTTAAAATTCTGATTTCTGGATAGGAGTGTAATCAGCACTACAATCTAAACTCATTGAATTAAATGAGTCTTAGTCAAAACAGTATAAAAGTATCTGTACACATGCAAGAATCAGAGCCTTCCATCCCTAGAGGTGCTTTCTACCTGCACTTTAAAACAGAATAAAGTAGGGAAAATTCTGTGAAACCCTTCTCTTTTGCCTTCTGTGGCATTTGTGCCATTTTAATACAAAAATACATATAAGAATGTCAACTAAATCTGTTTAAATATACTTTATTGGAGTTTGTTATAATTCACTGCATCTCTAATGTGTGGTTTTGATTTCCTTTTATTTCAAATAAAAGTAAGGGGGGCTTTTCCCTCAGTGTAGGGCATATCAGCCCTGTACAGTGAGAGAATGGAGCAGATAATGTTTGCTTCCATTATAAATGTGCTGAGAAGATTGATTAATTCTGGAAATTATGCTTCAGCATTCTTTCTCTAAAACAGCAGAAAAAGAAAGAATTTATTGCGTTTGCCTTAATTAGAAAATTACACATGTTTTATAAGTGTATTATAGCAGAACTTCCAGGAGAACCTTTGTCGTTTATAAATGTTTACATTTTGGAAAGCGATATTTCAAAGTTATTTTGATGCCTAGGAACATGATAGAGATTTCAGAATTACAGCCCACCATTTGCTGATGGCAGTGTGAAATAAGTGCTTCTGGAAAGCCCATCAGGATCAGCCTGCCTTTGGTATGTGCCCCAAGAGCTATAAAAACCTGGCCTTTGTAAGATTCACTTTGCTTGTAAGTCAAGTTTGCCTCTCTACACCAGCACAATCTCTGGAAAGTCCTGCCAAGAGTCCTTTGCTTGAGCAGTTTTGAGGGGTTTTGTGTTCTCCAGAGCTCTGTTCTGGAAGGGGCTTCGTGTTCTTATCCTGTGCTGGGCATCCCTTAACTCTCCCAGACTCCAGTGAGCACTCAGCAGTGCTCAGCACCTTCCAGGCAAAAGCCCCTGCTGAATTTGAGCCTATCAGGCAAATTATTAGAAAAAGAAGCTATTTTGAATGATAAATCCTTACTTTAATGTATAATCAGACACCTCCCTTTCAGAAACCTTCCTGATTTATTTCAAAGCTATTACATTAGAGAGGATTATATTTGGTGCCCATTATATTGATTTTCCTGAAAACTTACCAATTTATACTTCTAAAATATGCCTTAAGACTGCATTGATAGCTAATCCTACTAATCATTAGTATATAAATTATAATACACTACTTGTTGAAGCATCTGGATAGCAGTTCATGTGAAGTAAGTAGGGTGCATTTGTACTTCTATTGTGAAAGTCATGTCAGCACTTACGCCATTTCCAGAAGTTAATAATTCACCCAGAGAAGTTCACTTATGGTCATAACTTGGCATACAGATCTCGGACAATGCTGACATTTTAATAAAAAACTTTAAAAATGTGTCAGTGCCTTTTAATTTTATCAGTCTCAGTAGTTTTCAAAAGCCTTATTTCTTAGGAGTTTTTTCTTGAAGTATCAATTAAAAACATTTATTAATTATGTATTTGGTCATAAGTTGGTCAATAAATTGTTCTTTGTATTTTGTAGCTTTAGAGAGGTGATTCCATCTTTTTCTAATGAAGACAATAAGGTGTTGGCTAATTTTCAGCAATATGAAAACACCGTTTAATACATGAATAGTCAGACTTTTTCTGGCACCTTGCAGGCTTCTTCAGCAATTCTGAAGATGTTGATTTCTTATGCCTCTTGGATGGCATTAGCTGCTTTCCAGTTCATGGGCATGAACCTCTTCACATTAAATAATGCAAAGGATAAATTATTTTCCCCAATACAGAGGGAAATTTATTTCCCCAATACAGGTCATTGCTGAGAGGTTCAGTTAACATTTTTTGGCCATGTTTCAAAGTTGTGACAATAAAGTGTTCTTAGGAAACAATTTAAGTAAACGTGAAAATGTTTGGATTACAGCCAGTGTTAATCCATAGTTTTAGAAACTGAATTTCAAAAAGTATTTGTAATATACTGAACACATTTGAAAGGTGGTGTTTCTTTTTATTTAAGACATAAAAAGTAGGAGAATGTGAAAGAGAAGAAAATCTATATTTCAGTATACTGAAAAATCTCAGTGTTATTAGTCTAAGATTGCTTTCTATTCCTGACATGGTTTAAACCTTCAATTCGAGAGATTTCAAGAGTGTTATTTTGATCCAAAAATGAAAAAAAGCAGGTAAACAAATCTGCTTTTGCAGATTATACTCTTCATAGAAAAATTGAACATCTGTATCTTTTGCTGTTACTGTTTTTTAAAATTGTTCAATAAAAGACAAAAATGGAAATCAAGTTGCAAATCCACCAGTGTTATTTTCTTTGTATTTGCAACTGCAGAACACAATGGTACTACTCAATTTCAAACACATAAAAATATCTGCACTGAGTCTTTTGGACACATAATTTTTTGCCCTTTTATAAAACTATAGATTATCACCACATGGTTGAACAGCAAAAAATGGTTAAACTAGTGATCTTAGAAAAATAAAAGCATGAGAACTGTTCTGGAGCATTACAGTAAACATTTGACTTATGAATCATCCGGTAGATATGGTGTTGAAAGGCTGGAGATTTTTATTCATTATGAGGGCCTTCTAATGTATTATTTGACTTCAAGTAACATGGCTCATATTTTCAGTAATTCAAATTTGCTAATCACAGTATAGCACAAACTGTTAGTAGAGAGTATCACTGTTACTGTTATTATAACTCAGTAAATAAGAGATCCAAGACTTCTTTCCAAATGATGTGGTTGATAAAATGTCAGTGTTTGCTCATTCAGTGTCCCAGCTTGGTTTGACTACTGAGATTTCATACATTCATGGACCTTGTGTGGACACAAATGCCCTGTAACAGCAGCAGAGAGGGAGTGGTTGGTGCTCAGTGTGTCCTGTAGGCAGGAAATGTTGGTTTTTTTCCAAATCCCTCCCCTTGCAAGCATTGGTACCAGCAGGATCTACATGTCTTGGGCCCCAGGTCTGTGGAGGGGGCACTGAACACAGGAGACAAACTGGACACAGAACTCCTGAGTTCATTTTGCAATGGATGCCATAATATTTATCTTTAACGTCTTGTCCAGACTATTCTGTGTCTGGCAGTGGGACAACTTGTACCCATTCTGCTATGACAGGATTCCAATTTGGGAGGGGTAAAGCACTTTAGAAATTACAATGGCGGCTTTGCCCATGTCTGAGATCAGCCTTCTCACAATGCTGAGAAATGTAGAAACACATTTTTTTAATTTGTTAACCTGCTTAGGTAGTAGCAAGAATCAAGTCTGCAAATAAAATATGGTCAAGGCTTGAATGTATTGTGTTTTAGTCACAAGTGGAAGCAGAAAGTCTTATATATCCTAAGAGAATCCAGTCACAGGATATTCAGATAAATATCCTAATTTCTGTTTGTCTGGAGTTTGAGCCTCTTAGGGTTCCTTAATTGCCAGCTTGAAACCACAGCCTTTGGCTGAGATAGAAAGGTAGTCTGGCCATGCTGCTCTAAACCAGGACCTTAGCTGTGAGAGGTAAAGCTTTTTCTGAGAACTTGACAAGCCCTGGATCTTCCCTTAAGATTTATAAAAGTGCTTACAAATACTTACTGTTCCTATTTTTCGTTTCAGTCATGGGTTGAATTCAAATAGCAAGAAAACCTTATAAAACTAAAAAATGGTTAGGGAGTTATAAAAATACTCTCACTGCTTCATTATTTTAGCATTACTGTGGTCAGATTTCAATCTTCACTTGCTTCCTATATGTTGGAATTCAGATTTATTTGTCAGAGCAGTGGCCATGCTAGGAGATGCTGTAAAAAAGTTGAAGGCTCATAGGAATCCATAAAAGCTCTGCCACCAGCAGTTTCCTCTATGATGATTCTTGCCTTGGTTCTGCAGGCTGATGAAACTTCCTGAGGCTAAAAGTAGTACTACTCAGCTTTCTTCTCTTTCTTTTTTTTCGGGTTTTTTTAGCTTCCTTTCTTTTTTTCTTTTGATAATGGAATGAGCCAGGTGTCAGTAGGTGCCAGGTATTTTCTAAAAGTCCCAGGGAGGATCCTGCAGAGACCAGGCAGAGCCGAGCTGTGCCATGCCTCATCCTTTTCAAACTGGCCCACCTAAGGCACTCCTTTGTGCTGTCACCCTACTCCTTGCATTCCTCAGGAACAGGGCACCTTCCTTTCCAGCAAAGTGCACTTGCTGTAGATTTGCATACCCAGGGATTACCTTCCTCCAGGCTTATGGGAGGTTTCTTATAGGGTTTTCGGGGGTTTTTTTAAAGGTACAGATGGATTCTCAAGTACCTCCCTTGAGCTCTGCTCCTGGTACACAAAGTTCATCATGGGGTGAGTGAGCAGATTTCTGTGAGAGCCTTTGTAACTGTGTTGGCAGCACATCAGCTGCTGTCCTGTAAAGTTTGGGATACAGGATGATGGTCTCAATGATAATTTTCAGATCTCCTCTGAAGATTTCTGAAAAGACAATGGACTTCCAGTCACCAGTGTCTATATTTTTTTATGTTTACACTCCATTTATATCCTTTTTGCGTTTCCTCCTGCTCCTGCTGTTGCTTCATTAGTCCTCCAGAAGGAAGATGTGTGTCAGGGAGTCAGAGGGAGTCTGGTTTGTGATGATGTTCACAGACTGCCCTCCACAGTTCAGTTTGTCAGGGCTTGGCTGCAAACCAAGCCCTTCAGCTTTCCCTGCTGGTTTGAGTTTGGATGAACTTTGGCCTCCCAGCAATCATCATCCTGCTCCCCTTTCAGCCTGGCCTCACATCAGCTTCCCAGCATCTCCTCCCTTTCTGCTTGAGCTTGGCCTCCAGGAAACACCATTTGCCTCCCCTCTCTTGGTAGTCTTCATGCACACAGCCTCCTCCACCACTAATTCAAAAATCTTCTGGAAGAAAGTAGCAGGCTTGAGGTTTGTGAGTAAAGAGGCAGAACTTCAGCTTCCCACTGCCCATTTAAGGATTCAGGAGAATTCACTCATTTACACTCTGCATCACAATAGCTCTGATGAAGGAAGTAGTCTTTGTGTCACTAAATCACGTGCTCAAACTGTCTCACAGAAAAAAACCCCAATAACTAAATAGGACTTAAAAATGTCTCTGTATGTGCAGTCATTCCACTTACTTGATGACAAAAAGCTAAAGGTAAGACACCATAAATAATTTTTTTCCAGCTTATTGTTTAGAATCCAAAACTAGGTCATAGTTTGCACTTTGAGATGTTTTGTATTTGACACTATATCAAGCTCTGTAGCTCCAACTGAGATGGCAAAAGTAGGTGCACATTTGCCTGGATTTCAAAGGATTTAATAATAAAATATTTGTGAAATACTAACCTAACTTTAGAATGCTTAAATATGCAATAGACGCATTGTGGAGTAAACAAGAAGATTCCATGTCAAGAAACAACAAAGAAAGTTTTAAAAACGTTAGAAATTGTCCCTGAGTTAAATAATAAATTATAAGAAAACCACAACACAACAACACATTGCAAAGGACAATTTCTGAAAAATAATAGCATTTCATCCAAATGCATAACAGATACCTTATTTTTGCTGAGGTAGGAGCCTCTTATGCTTTATCATAAGAAAAACAGAAGAAAGTGTATAAATGCTGAATAGTTTGGCCCATTTTTATTAATTTTGCTCTTTTATCACAGGCTACCCATAACAGTTTACTATGAGGATGGCTGGTGTCACCACTCAGGATTGAGACTGCCTGAGGCTTTTGAGCATAAGCCTGTATTTTCAGTATATTAAAAAATAGCCAGACTTAAACTGTTAGGCTGGTGGGTTTTTTGGTTTGAGTTTGGGGGTTTTTTGTTGGTTTTGGTTTTGTGGGTTTTTTTGGTTTTTTAGTGTTTGTTTTTTTGTGGGTTTTTTTTGTTGGTTTTTTGTTTGTTTGTTTTGTTTTTTTTTTTTTTGCGGGGGGCTGTTTGCATCAGAGTCAGTCATTCCAGGTTCCAGGTAATAAAAATAATAACTTTTTTCATGTTATAATGTAATTCTGAAGATCTTCTCTTTGAAGAGAGGAACTGAAAACAATGAGCAAGGGTGAGAAGGAGAAAATATAGATAAAAGGGGAAAGATCACCGAGAAGGAAACTGAATGAAGTGTGAAGTTTGGAAAGGTGAGACTTCATTTTACTGTGCAAGGAAAATGAACCTGGGATCAGAAGCAGTTTGGGAAGTGACCAATTCACAAGTTCACATTTTTATATATCCTGCACATGATTTAAGAATGACTGCCACTGAGAGTACAGCTATGTTGGGTGATACTGAAGCATAGCTGTTACTTGTTACAGAACTATATTATTGTCTATAATAGTGTCTGCATAACCATATTATAGAGAGTTCCTGTTGGAATACCTCTAATTTGTTTGCTAAGACTTCCTGGAATTGAGGGGAGAAAAATACCTAGATTTTATTTTTAACTATTCTACATAAAACACTTATAGGGTTTTTTTATCAGCTTTAGTGTTGAGAGTCTTCTATTAATCTGTATTGGCTGTTCTTGACAGTTACGGTGTTTATTTCTCAGCACTGTGCATTGGGCTGTAGTCAGTGTCTTCTTTGCCTGAGCTAAATGCTGAAGGTGAATTTTGAACTGAAACAGATTGAGAGTTTAAATGGAAGTGAAATCAACTTTTTAAAGATTATTTAAGTGTGTTCTGGAATATTTCCCATGTGGTTATTGTATATTTTAAAAGATGATGGTCAGAGTTAATACTAGTAGGGAGAAAGAAGAGCATCTTAATGAGTCTAAGCTCAATACACAAAGGTGATACAGATTGAAAAATAATCCTGCTACAAGTCTATGTCCAATATTTCTTATTTTGAAGCCAAGTTAAACCTCATTTAAGATAATTCCGTCGGAAATAGGAGACCAAAATGTCCTTAAGAATTTAGGCAACTTTTATGTATGAGAGAGAGTCTTAATCTGTACTGTATTCTGTGGGAAAAGGAATGAAGACCTTAAGATATTTTTGTAACCTTGTTGATCTAGTGCTTATATGCAGTGTTATTGTGAATAGGTATTTCAAAGAATGGAAATCCCTTCAGCTTTTGCTACTTTTTCCTATAATCATGTATTTAGAATCCATTTGTCAGGTTTGTAGGGAGACCCAGCTCCTCTCTTGCCTGAAATAAATCAGTCTAATCTATTTTCCTCTCTTATTTAAGTAGGAAATTATTCTTTTTACTTAGTACCTAAGAAGGATTCTAATTCTTTGCACAGAAGTAATTTGTCAAGGAAGGATTTCCTTATCTTCCTGTCTATTTGCTTAACCATGGAGATAGAAATGAGCACGAGCAATCCTGATCTGTTCTGAGTAGTTATTTGTTTTCCTTCATGTTTGCCTTGATACTAAGCAGCCCTGAGCCTTGCAGCATTTGAACACTTCCCAGTACTTCCATCCTGAGAGCAACCCACTGAGAGAGTAAAATATTACCTTCAGCCATGGAATCAATGCACAAGGAAATTACTTATTAAACAATAATTATCACTGAGCCAAGAATTTAACTTTGTCGTTTTCAACCATCTGTTATTTCACAGGGGCTGCACTAAAAAAAATAGCAGCCACTTTATTAAACAGAGAGAAGAAATCTCAGGGAGTTAATAACTGTTTTCCATAGGCAGAATTAAAGGTTTTTATTTGCATCGCCTAAGTAAATTTGCTAATGTGATTAAAACAGAAAATTGGATTTGCAATATTCGTTTGAAATGATACATTTGGTGATACATAACACCACATACCCCTCCATCAGCTCCCATCAATTGTTCTCCTGCCTGCCCTCAGCTCCAGCCCACCCTCCTCTGTGACATTAGAGAAAAGGCAGCAGTGAACACAAAACTCATGTTTTCCTGGCTGAACCATTTTTATCCTTTGGCCATTTTGGTTGAACCAAGCCTCCCAGTGTAGAAGAATACTTTATACTTTGAAGTGTATGTTCCACACAAAGGTCAGTTAGAGTTTTTGTTATTTGTGGCAGTTATCTGGGTACCTTCCCAAACAGTATTTAGGAAAATTTCAGTGCAATTTCAGCTTCTTAATCTAAATCTCTCTGGTAGCTCTTACACCCAGAAGGCTAAACTAGGAATTAGTGACATGGGAGATAGAATTTTGAAGTTTTCATGTTTCCTTTTCTCTCCTCATGTAGCCAGTTTGTAAAACACAAATTTAAATACTGGGTGGCTTGGAGCACAGATATTTTATTCTGAAGTTCTCAAGTGCTGAAGGATTAGGCATTGCTCAGGAGAATATATTGGTTCAAAAACCTTTTAAAGTATATTTGGATAGCTCTTGTGGCATTAAATGACCAGACAAAGAAAATGTCATCTTCTAGTCACAAAATTCTTAAAAATCTTGGGAGGGAAAAACCTGCAAAAGTGCTTTAGTAGCACATGAGGGATTGAAAAGAAAATAATTTTCCTATACCTTAATACTGTTAATTCTTTCAAATCTGGAGCCATTCAAATAATTTGCAGCTGAATTTTAGGAACTATTAGTAATTTTCGTTTATTATATATTGTGTAGTATATGGAATATTTAGAAGGTACTTGTTCTGTGACAGGGAGGTTCCTGTGTGGAATTGTACGGGGAACAATGTGTAAATGAGGCAAAACTGTGAGATTAAAATCTCGTAATAAGACAGACATCTCAAAAAAGCTGCCAAATGCTCCTTTCACCGTGCCATGTTTATGAGATGCATTCTCTCCTTGTACACTGCAAGCACAGGTGGAGATCATAGAATCATTTAGATGGGGAAAGGCCCTTCAGGACATCAAGCCCAACTGTAAATCAAGTCCAACCATGCAGTTGACATCATGTAGTAGTTCATTATTTAATACCAAGCCAAAGGATTTCAAAACTCTCACTGAGGAATTACTTCAAAATGGGAATATGTTAATATGTTAAAATGTTGCTGTTGTGATGTTCTATTACCTTGACCAGAGTGGATGGTTTCTGTTTTACCTTCTTTAATGGCATTGTACCTCAGAGATTAGTGATACATCTCTTTTCAAAGTTAGGTAGAGAAATAAACTGATTTCTTTTTCTAAGGCAGGCAGTAGCTAAATTGATAAAGCCTGTACCTTCAGTTTCTGCACAAATTACCATACTGCTGAAATTGTTGAATCTGCTCAAGTGGGAGCAACCCCAGTATTCCTCACTGTCTTATTTTCCCTCACAGTCTTGTCCAAGAAAGCATCAGGATCTTAGAGTTGCTACTATGAAACCAAACCTGCAGCTGCCCCTTCTCATCCTCATGGAGAGGGATACTCTGCATTTCATGGAAATTAATCCCAGCATTTCAATTGTTTTGCTGCAGCATTCCATTGTGACTCAGTGAAACGTGCACATGGAATCTTTTAACGATGAGCTCTGCTGTAATTATCTTGTTCCTGTTTCAGATTCTGTTGTGTGGTAGGTTTTGTGCAGGACACAGAAAACTTTCCATGTATATTGACTCTCTTTGTAAGGAAGGCTCTGAGCTGTAAAGTTACCCCTTTTCTACAAAACGTTTATACTTAAATCAGAATCATAAGATATTTTAGCATGGGAGGGATCTCCTGAGCTCATCTAGTCCAAAATCGTGCTCAAATTTGTATATACATACAATTTCATTAGGAGAGAACAAGAGTTTTAACTGTTAATTTCATTAACTTTCATAAACACTTCTCAAGAACAGCAGTTTTCTGGGTGCTGGTGTCTCCAACAGTGTGAACTGCAAAGGGCTGAGCTTGTCAGGACCTTAAATGAAGAATATTTAAGTACAGTCCAACATCTCTGCCTGTTACAGGCACATGAGATGACACAGCATCCAGAGGGGATGTGATTTCCTTGTGGAAAGTTCCCGAAAGCATGTGTGTTTTTTGCCTGCATTTCAGAAAAAGCAGGTAGGATGTGCTAGGAATGAACCCAAAGGCAAGCAAATGTGCTGCTTGGCTGTCAGAGAGCATCTTCTCATGGACCATAACATTAATTCCTAGATAATAAAATATAGCTGGGGAGCCTCCTCTGGTGTTTATTCAAAAGGAGGACTGGATTTCTCTTTTTACTCTCTGAAGCAAAACCATCCATGAGTTACAGATAGCAGAAAAATATTTATAACCTGCTGTAATAAGAAAATTCCTTATGTAATTTCACTTTTCCTGTTGTATCAGTCCATTTATGGATTTCATTTCGCATACTTTTCCCTACCTGCTAACACAAAATCAAATATGTGCATGATATGAGCCTGTGTGCATTTGCAAAAGCAAGTACCAGTAATCTAAATGTAAATATCTTTTAAAGTGGATCACGCTGTAGGCCCCAGAGGAGGAATGAATAAATGAAATTTCATTCAGTTTTCCAAAACACTTTTTTTTTTTTTTTCTTGAGGCTTTGTTTTTAAAAAACCCCATGAATTTGCTAGGAGTTAGATCTTCAGACTTTTAAAGCTTTTTTGAATTCTCTCAGTTTAGGCAAGGGAAACCAGAAGAGTCAAATGATTTTGGAGCTTCTGCAAACCTCAGTGCTTTATATTGCTCTTCAGTAGAAACAGGGATAGGAACATCAGACTAGGCTGGAAGAAAGGTTCCCTGATGTTTGGCAAAACATAATCCCACCTGAGCTTATGAGAAACATGTAATTTAAACCAGTAGTATCTTGAAAAATGATTTTTAAAACATACAATCCATTACCATTAATATAATTTTTTAAAAAATTTGATAACCCAGTAACATTTGTCAGATACTTCCCTTTAACAGAATTACATGTAATACTCTTAACTGCCATTTTTTAAAATACATTTTTAATGCTTCTTGTGTTCCACTGATAATTTATGGATTAAATTACCTCAGAACAAATCGTCACTTAAAGTGTTAACCAACATTTTCCATGTTGTTTCAGCAAATCTCCGTGGGTTTCAGTAGAAAACACATTGTGTGGGTTCCCTACAGCTGTTATATTGGTACCAGTAAAATATAAATGAGATTGGTGTGAACATAAATATGTTCAGCTTGTGGTTCTTTGATGTTAATTATGGAGACATGCAATTTGAATGTTGTTTTTTTTTTTTTCACATGTGTATTCTTCACATTATACAAGCAGCATTTTTCTGTTTAAATTGTTTAAAATATGACTGTGTGGTCTCTTCAGTTTAATTAATTGTTGTTTTTTGTTTTAGGGCTTAACTTTTTCTTTTCGTTATGAAACATCTTCTTCCTGAGTAATTTTAATAATCATTTCGAAGGAAATAAGCATGCTGGGTTAATAATTT
>VZSR01000223.1:6912164-6976789 GCA_013398615.1 Brachypodius melanocephalos
TTTTTTTTGTCTTTCCCAGCTGTAGGTATCCAGATGAAACTTGAATTTTTCCAGAGGAAATTTTGGACTGCAAGCAGACAGGTATATTTTAAATTGAAATTTTCTTTGTCATTGAATCCGCAACAGTGATGATGAACAGTTGCTTGGTTTTTGGAAGCAAGTAGAAAGTTTGTTAATTTTAGGCTGCAATACATATAGAGTTACTTTGTTGGCACGAGGTTTTTCTCCCTTAGAAAACTGTAAACAATAAACAAAAATGTGGTATTTGTTTCCAGTGGCAGCAGAATCATGACTTCTCACTTAGGTTTTCTCTCTAAGTAACTGTAGGATCACACAGGCTGATTAACAAAACTACGTTACTGAATCATGGCTGGCACTCATAGTGTTCAATAAACTTCACCTAAACCATTCAGAGATAGAATTTGTACTCATTGAAGAGGATAATCAGGTACTTTCTAAAGAGAGATGCCACCCCTGGTTTGAGGATCAATTGGAACTGTGCTGTTACAGAAAATAAACCCTGAGCCCAGCCCTACTAGAGAATCTTCTCTCATCTATGAATGGTCTCAAAGATTCAGAGTGTGGAGCAGATTGTGGTGTTTAAAGCAGCTGAAATTTTTACAGGGGGAATGAACCTTTTCTCTGCAGAGAGGAACAGAACACGTTTGGTGAACGATTCAAAAGTTTGCTAGTCATTTTTAGAATTAATTTAGATAAAGATATAATCAATATCAACTTCTTTAAAATTTTGCTTACATGGATTTATAAAATGTTTTATTTTGTAACCATCAATTAGAATTGAAATTGTTTTATTGATTTTTTTATATCATGTTTAGTGTGCATCTCTCGATGGCAGATGTGCTATAAGTTGTGATGATGAAGTAAGTATTGAACAGATTTTTTCCCACGTATACCTGTACTGCAGTAGAAGATACAGCTGACAAATTTAATTTGAACATCTCATTGTACATTGTGGTTTTTATCACCTTGTAAATATTTTACTATTTAGATAGTGAGACCTTGGTTATGCCTGTCACAGATACCCACTGAATTACAAGGTTGACTCCAGTACATCAAACATGCGCTGCAATAATTTCTGCTTTGTAAATCCAGTTTGGGAAATAATTTGAAGCAATGCTAAGGCATTTGTTTACTGCTTTATTGTTAATAAAAAAACCAAAACACTAGCAGTTTAAAGTCTTCAGCTAGACACCAGCAGGAACCGTACAGACTTATGTAGAAATTTAGTAACAGTGTGAACATTGCTGATTTAGAGACTCCAGACTTTTTCTTAATGACAAAACACACTGTTGATAAGACTCAAACAAATATCTCAGCTCCTCTGGTGAGTCTGTTGACTTTCACAGCTTCTCTCAATGGCAAGAAAATATCTGCTGAACATTTACAGTATAAATTAAAGCATTTAAAAGTAAACACGAAGACATTAATGCAAATTGAATGGCACAATAGTCAATAAATATTAATGACTGTTAATAATACCGTGTTAATTTTAAGTATAATTAAAAATAAAGGGAATCAATTGATGAGGGTGTGATATATGATCCTAAAATAGGGACAAACCATTAATTAAAAATACTTTTTTTTTTCCTTGAGAGCTTTGAATTTGTTCATTTATTCTTGTTTTCCTGATGCCTCACGTTTTATTTTAATGGTCTGTTTTCTTTCTTTTCCATTTTTGGTTTCTTAACCCATGCTACATTCCGTTACTGTTATTGTATACTGGAGCTGTGAAAAATACATAGAGGACTTGAACTGGATCAAAGTTACTGTAGTTCAGCTGTGTTCTCAGACCTCAGTTAACATTCTTGCTGTGTTTATTCTGGACTTCGTGCCTACAGTTTTACAAGCTCAGGGACTCTCCACCTATGGAACGTTCCCCTTGAAATCTGAAATTCACTGAACTTGAACCTTTGGGCAAGCCTGAGCATAGTTCACTTCCAATACCTGTGAAACATTGTGAATTGGACCTCTTTCATACAGCTGTAGTCTATGCAAATGCTATTATCCCATGCATAAATCTCGTATCAGAAATCTGTAAGATTTTCTAGTAATGAGTAAATGCATTCTTCTGCCCTTTATCCGTGCTAAAGTTAAATTACCAGCTGTTTCTTTAACACAATAATAATACTGAAAGGTATTTATCTTGCTGGCAAGTGGTGAATGAATGGTCCTGAATGAATATTTTTTCCTAGTTAGTATTTCTAAAGTGGATTGAAATAGAAACCCTCTTATCTTCACATTCCACAAAAATATATAGATTCCATTTGTTTCATCATGTCTGTTTCCAATAACATTGCTGAAAAAAATTAGTATCTTTTAAAGTTCTGAACTGTGCTAGTGAATAACTAAATCTTAGAGATTTGAGACGTGGCCACTAATTCTTGAATCGAGCCAGTCTTTTCCCAACAGCACACAAGCCATAAACTGTGAAATTAAGCCTACACCTTTTCTTGTCCAGCATGACTTCTGTTCTTTATTTTCCATACTATGGAGAAATACTGTTTTTAAAGCAGTATCTTTAGATTAATCTTTCATGCATGAGGACTGCAAATATGTATCCTCAAAAGATCTCTGTGCTGACTTAGCTCCTCTCCTCATCCAGTCAGGGGGAGGTTTCTGGTTGACTTTGGGGAGCAGCGTTGTGCTGTTAGAGCCTGCTTCTGAAATTCCATCCTTCACACACCATTGAGGTTAAGGAGCTGCCTCTTCTGAGTGCATCAGCTCTGCTCAGTTCTTTGCCAGCATCATCAGCTTTTCACGTTGCATTTGCCAGCTTTGGGCTTTCTAGCAGACCAAAGGTTAAAAATGAGTTGTTTCAACTTCCTTTCTGACAGATTTTCTGTCACTGTGGATGCCTGTAGCTTGGGTTCTCCTATTGGAATGAATATCCTGCATTTGCATTTGGGAATGATGTTCATTCTGAATTTTTGCCTGATTTCCGCTTTTGTTTTTTTTAAAAAAAACCCTGGTCTTGAAGCTAGCATTTCTGCAGACAGTATTAATATGTGGCCAGAATGAGAATCAGGCATATCAGACTGCATTTTCACATCTTGCACAGCTACTACTGCACGAGGCTGCTTTCCTCCCTAAAACAGCACAGAGATCTTGCTGGATGTGCAGAGTGTAGCAGAAAGATTATTCTGTCATATTTCTGTACAGCCCATTTGCAGCAGGAAAGGTTTTGAATTAAAAACAAAGCTAGGAGGATTCCTGTATTGAAAGCCATTCTGGGTTTGTTTGGTTTTTTTTTCTTTTATACAAATGTCATAGAAAATTCAATACGCAAGGATAAAAGTGTTGCTGATTTAGACCAACAATAGAAATACAATAAAGATTTAACACTGAGATAGATATTTGGCAGTACTGAGGAGAAACTGAGTTATATCAAGGTTTCAGGGTTTGAGTTGAACCTTATGTTCCATCTCTGAAGTGCAGTAATTAAAACTTTGCCTGTAGCAGTAATTCTGTGAGGTTAAAACGGTGCATGTGTGTGTGGAGGGAAGCACTGGTTTGGCTGGACCTTGTTTCGTACAGTTCAGACATCTGACCTACGAAAAGCTAACAGTCCTACCTCTAAATCCAGTTCCCAATTAAAAATACAATTTGAAAAGCTTTAGGAGACCTGTGGGGCCTCTTTTACAGAAGTTTCTGGTCCCATCCCCCAATGAACAAATTAAAAAATATTACCTGGTCCCTTGTTGGTTCTGCAGGCTGATACTGTGTTTTCATTAATACATCGTTAGGGTAATGACATTACACTGATGTTTTTCTCCAAATACAGGAGAAGCCATCAGGAACCCCAAAGTTCTGTGTCTTTGCTAACTTTGTTACAAGGAAAACTTTTCAGAACAAATTATAGAAACACAAAATTTTGGTTTTTATGTTTGTTTGTAATTATCTTATATCCTCTCATTCTGTACACATCTTTGTTTTGTTTTGCATGTAAAAAAGCATAAAATTTAAATTGGATAATATCTTATAACCAAGACTATACTCATTTTAAATTTATGTAAAACCTTATAACAACCCGAAGATTTTACCCATTTGTAATTGATTTAGAAGTAAAGTATATAATTAACTTATTGCTGTATCCTAAAATCAAAAATTAAGATAGTGTTTTATTATTTTTCAGACAATCAACTGTTACTTAATAGATAACAATGGATTTATTTTAGTGTCTGAAGACTATCAACAGGTAAGTGCAAGATTTTTCTCAAACCTTCTCATGTAACACATTATTCTAAAATTACTTTATTTAAAATAGGCCACCATCTGAAAATGGTAAGGAATTAGTGACATAAAATTTAAAAAAAAAAAAAAAAAGAAGAAGAAAAAAAGAAAAGAAGCCCTTCTGCAAAGAATGTAAGCTTTTCTCTCACAGGAGCCCGGTTTCTGTCTCCCATTGGAGCAGAGTCTGTTCTGAAACTCATAAATGTTCTCTTTAAAGACCTTTCTTGCTGCAGAAGTGTCTGTTGTCTGTAAGAGGCTTTTACTCTTAAGAAAAAAAAAATCCCTGTGCCATTTTTTGTCACATGGAAAGGTTGGGAAGGGAGAGGGAGAGGACACAGAGCTTTTACATTTAAACTTAAGATAATGAGATTTTATAGAGCTGTTGGCTGAGGAATTTGTTTTCTGAAGGGGATTATAGTCACCGAAGGATTAAAACTAAGCACTCAGCGTCACAATGGATAGAACAAGAAATATGACATCACAGAATCATAGAATGTTTTGCTCAATCCTGCAAACCTTTTGAAGGAACCATCACTGTTCTCATCAACTTTCACCTGAAAACCGCTGAATGATGCCCCAGTCATGCCAGAATTGTCTGAAGTTGAATTGTTTTTATGTGTTGGGATTGTGAATAGGAATAGCCACGCTCCTACTTAGCACTCAGCTGAATTAAATTTAAAATGAGCATGAGCTAAGAAATACACTCATTATGGAATGATCTTAATACACTTAAAACATGTTTGTTTCCCCTTGTGTTGTTGTTGCTATTTACAGCTGTGACTTGTGTCAGTGATTTGCTAACTCGTAGCTGGCTATGCCCAGTAATTATTAAGAAGAGATACTTCTTTTGGTAGTCAGCTGATAAAAGCCATTATATATTCCTGTGAATAGTGTGGTCAGCTGTTGCACCAGAAGCTGGAAATGTGTTTTATTACTTAAATGAATTCAAGCCTAAGAGGGACAGCAGAGAAGTCTCTATGTTTATGTAAATTTATAATAAGATTACATTACTGTATGTCTATATATATATAGTGTGTATACAGGCTATTTTGGATAGAGAAGTAGAGGGTAGAGGGGTAGAGAAGTGGGATGATGCCTTACCAGTTTCTGACCTATCTGGGGCTGCTTCAGCACTGTTTTTCTATCACCTTTCAAACATGACCTGAACTACCCACAGAATCATGTTTGTGGGACAGAGTAATTCTTTTGAATTGCAACTAAATCCTGATGTATTAAAAAACAACGATAACCTGGGTGTGACTGCTTTGGGGAAGAACTGGCATTTACAAAGGGGGCTTTTGTGGAGAGAACTGAAATGTCTTCATAAGACTGGTGAACAACTTGACAAATCAGGTTTATTACTGTCTAAGGTTATATGAGGCATCTATGGTTTGGAGTTTCTTGACGTTGCCTGCCTCTCCAATCGTTAAGGTAATCTTTCTTCATCAGTCAGCCAGGGCTATTGAAACTGGTATTTTTAGTCATGTTCCTTGTGTTTCTAAGAGACTTTACATACCCATATGTTTTGGAAAATGTTCCAAGATTCCCCTGAGGGAAAAAAAAAAAAAAAAAGGCAATACTTGCCTTTTAGGTGTAGGAATGCCTTTTTGTAGCTAGGGCTGTAACTTTTCTGCCTGCAAACTCCCAGGTGCATACTTGAGGTCAGCTAAGTTCCTTGTAATGGAATTGGGGTTTAGTTCATACAAAACCTATGGAATCCGTGCAATTTGAGAGTGTAGTGCCCTTTCCCCCTCATAAATTGTGGGATTTCTCCCTTTAAACAATGAAGAGAAATATCCAATCCTCCTGGGAGTTGAGGCTCTAAAATAAAACAGGTCTTCCCAAGGTAGAAAAGTGCTGTAATTGCAAGATTTTCCACTGTCACATGAATGGCTGCAGATGACAGAGTCACTTCCATCCTACAGACCAAATTCATAACAGCAATGTTTGTTTTCTCAACAGAGATTTATTTTTATTAGTCCACAAGTACTGAATAGGGACAAAATGAGTAATTCATCAAGCTGAGTGGTTTTAAGTATGAAATGACTCTGAATGGAGTTAAAATTTATAGGATTGATGAAATGTACTGTTCCAGCTCCTTAAACAGGTCATACAGGAATTATAAACAATGTTTTTTAATGACTGTTTATGAAATCCTCTCACAACCTGTTTATATCTTTTTTGAGTAACATTTTAATCACAAGAGTTTGTGATCAGATTAGTGTGTTTTCTTTTCAAGCTTTAGGTTTGGAAGGCTTTTATTTTTGATATTAGATGTTATATAATGTACCTCAATTATTGTTTAAGCTCTCACATCTGCTCAGGGGTAATAATATAATCCCAACAATTTGCCCTGACTGGGAAGTCCTCTTCAGTTTTTATGTAGCAGCAGTCCTGAAAACCTGTCTATGTAACTGTCAAAGCCACTCTTGTCAGATCCTAGAATATGCCAGCTTAAATTGCATCCAGTGGTGTTTTGCTTTTTTTATTTATCTTTGCTTTTGGTAATTCCTTGCATTTTCCCCTTACAGACTGGTTACTTTTTTGGGGAGGTTGAAGGGGCTGTGATGAACAAGTTACTAACAATGGGCTCTTTTAAGAGGTAAGAATTAGCATTTTATCTCTTAAAAATGTTTTAAAAAATCACAGTCACGTAAAAGGAAGCCAAGCCAAGCCTGGATTCTCATCTATACCTCTTTTCTGTACAACCTGAGTGTAATTTGATTCCATACACATCAAATATTGAGAGTATTGGAGTCAGCCTACAGTGAGTTTCTTATTAAAAGAATGGTTTATTTGACTGCCATGCTGAAACTGTGTCCCTCTCCTCTTCCCACTGGGCTCAGGTGCAAAAGTGGTTGGGCCATATCCACTACTGAGCAGTTTTAAACAGCTCTAAAGCAGAACGTCTTTGCCACGTTATCATTTTGACCTGTAAAAAGAGATTTCTCAAGCTAGACAGTGCAAAATGCCCTGCTATTGAAGGGAAAATGTGTTCTCCCAGTAATCCATCTCCATTTGCATGCAATCTTACCTTTGAACGTGGTTGTAACTATTAACTTGGTCTCACTATCATAATGACATTAAAAACTAACAGTGACTTTATGTGTTGTCCTTTGAAATAACTTATGCACTCTGAAGAATTAAGAATAAAATTTCCTTTTAACCTGTAACTCACCACTAGAGTCTTCATGGCTTTCACATAGTCTAAGAACTGTTCACATGATCTGAGAGCTGTTCTGTAGGCCTTTGTCCTCTAGCACAAGAAAATTGCTTTTTTACTTTTCCTTTTTATTTTCCTGTGCATTTCTAATATGAATAAAATGACGTATCACTGATGCCATCCATCACTGAGTTTAGTTATTACGTGTGAGGGCATGTGCAGGGGCTCTCTGAGCAGGTGGTTTGTGTGCTTGATTGGTAAATCAGCCCCCTTAAAGGCAGAAGCTTTCTGTGCTGTCCCTGTGAAAGGCAGCTGAGTACCACTCCCAGTAAATGACTGACCTGAAATGTGAGGATCTAGCACTCGTGGAATCGTCTCCAATCCTGTTTTTCTGAGGGTGGCAACTTTTTCACAATTAGCACTACATTTTTAACATATGCTGTAGAAGGAAGTGAAATAATACCTGTTCATAGACTTGATTTGGCAATGAAATCTGTTTGTATGAGAGATTAAGCATTTTATTTAATGCAAGGGATGAAATGCAGTCAAAACTAAGGGATAATGCTTTAACTTGTCCCAAATTATTTTGTCCTGCCCAACAAAGGATTTCAAACAGAATACCTACTCACTGACTGACAGTGGTGGGTACCACCGTTGAGAAAACAGGCATATCTTGAGAGTTCCATCTAAAATGCAGTGAGTGGATCTTTGGACTGGACCATTGGTTAGGATTTTGCTGGTCTTGGACTTCAATATTAGAGATAATGAAGCCATAAGGTCAGTGCAACTGAGCTGCATAGTAAGGAAAATGTAAACACAATGAGCCAATTATTCAACCATGATAAACTGGCCATTGCAAATCAGTTAAAGATGGGACAGAATTGAAGTGGAGTAATTGCAAGTGGGCAACTTTGCATACAGCAGATAACAGCAGCAAAAAAAAACCAACCCAAACTGTCTTTGAGCTGTATTAGATGAGGTCTTTGAATAAATTATTCTAACAATATGAAGAAATCTTCACTGGTTCAAATGAAAAATAGTCAGATGCATTTACAATATTTTTAAGATTAATAATTTGTCTGGATGGGGATTGTGATTTGCTTTTCCAAAACATATTTATATGAAATAAGAAGAAAGGAAAAAGAATGCTGGATGCAGTGGCAGAATCTCTCATTTCCCTGAGAGCACAGTATGGGCATTGCATAGGTTATATTGTCATTGGTGCTCTCAGCATGGAGGCAAAGCAGAGAGTGATCTCTGTTCATTGCATTTCATTCTGATAACATCCAGAGCCACCCTTCCCTGCCATCTGCTTCTTACATGGTGTGTACAGTCCAGCATGTGAATTTGATAACCCTGCCCTGCCTGAGCTGGTCGTGCTCCCTTTGTGGTGAGTTCAGGAGGTTCTGTGGAGCCTGATCTCCCCTGCAGCAGGGTTTGCTGACAGCTCCAGTGGCCGTGTGCGTGGGAGTCCCCTGTGCCTTTAGCACCAAGGATCAGAGGGGCAGTGCCAGTGTGTGCTCCCACCTCTGACTCCTGCCAGCTTCCAGGCTCTGCATCCACAAAAGGAATGAAATAACTCTTTGTTCTCCCAACCACCGCAAATTTGGAGTGATATAAAAGTGCTTTTTAGGATTGAGATGGAAGTGCTGAACAAAAGGGGGTTGTTTGCTGCTGACTATATTTTTTTTCAACCTGCAGCAGGATGAAATTCAATTTTTATATTCGCTGTTTATTTTTTAAAGTGAACTTAAATACCTCCTTCCCTCCTCAATTTCTTTAAACTCAATACTTCTTTTGAATAATGTGTGCATATGTATGTATGTATATTTTCTTAGTTTATGGGGTTTATAATTAGGGAGAAAAATTATATCAGTGCGTGCACAGCAACGTGACATGCTCTATGATTTCATTTAGCAAAATTATGTTTATCTTATACCTTAAGTATTGCACACAGTTAAATAATTTAAATATGATTTAAATGTATTATTAAATAAATTAGGATGTGCTTATGGAAAAGTATCTGCTTCACATAACTTAGAAAAGTTTCTTTATGGTTTTCTCAGCACTTTGTTTATATAAAAACAGTGAAAAAAAATTCAACAGCTTAAACCATGAAAATCTACAAAACCAACACTAACATCAGGAAAATTAAGGGCTATCGGAGTAATGAGATCCCTAAAGAAATAAACATAATAAATCTGTAAGAGAAAATGAAACATCTCTTGACTTCAAAACACTTTCAACTCTTTCCAGTAGAAGGAAAACTAAGCAATTCTGTATGATAAATATGGAAGCAGCATCATTTCCTCTTACAGTTCTCTTTCCACCAGGCATCCTCTTACACAGAAGAGTCTATGCGTTGGTGTTTGGTATTTAGTAATTTTGTAATTTTGGTATTTGGCAACACTGGTATTTGATCAGGTTGTCAGGATGTATGACTGAAGTGGCACATCCCTGAAATGCAGCTTTCCCCGGAGCCAAGGCTCTCTCCATCAAGTTTTTATTGCTCTGAGAGCTCCTCTTGTTTCCCAGTTTTTCTTGTAGTGCCGACCCTTCGCCTGTGCTCTCCACATGCACAAAGAGGCAGACTTCCATCTCTCTGTCTCAATTTGCTTTATAAGGAAAACCTATCAAGTGTTTTGCCCCCAGGTTATGAGTATAAAAGAAATTCAGAACTTTGTTCTTCTCCTAGAAAGTAGTTTAGTAAATTTTTAAAGCCAAATCATGAGAACAGTAACTAGTTGCTTAACAACAGAATACAGTTTTCACTGAGGCAGCACAGCCACCAAATGAAGGATACTTTTCTATTTTTGGGTGGTATTTAAGCATTTTATTAAGATATTCTTAATTTTTTTGTGCTAAGTTGACATTTATATTTAAAATTTGTGTTTATTTTCATGTAGATTTTTACAGTCATGGATTCAGCTGCCTATTAATTGGGCCAATTGTCCATGTATACTTTGGAGACAATTAGAGGTAGACTGCAGGAACATTCCAAATTGCAGTTGTTGGACTTGACATTGGACAAATTGTCATTACCAACAAAGTTTACATTTTATTTTGGCATTTACTAAATGTGCATCTGCTACCTGCACACTGAAACTTCCACATTGCTGTGGGGTATTTTTTTCATATGATATGTAAAATTAGTGTCTTTAATCTGAGTTTTTGGCATTGTTCTACTTTATGTCTCTGTAAATATTACCTTTAATGTGGTGTATTCATATACAGACTCAGTTTATACACTTAAGGAGAAACACAGGCCTATGTGTTACATAAATCAGTTCTCCTTCCATATTCTGTACATACAGGTTGAATTGTAGTTTTTATACATGTTATTCCTTGAGATCCTTGATAGTTCAGGACCAGCTGAGCAATAAAGGAAATATAGGTGATGACGAGTTTGTTTTGTCAAAATGCTGTAATTTAGTTCTATTCTTTCCATTGATTTTGGTGAAAGGTGGTATCCTGGCAGCTTCTGGACACTAATAATCTGTCAGTGTAGGTGTGAGAGCCAGAGCAGCAACAGTCTGGGATTTCCTACAGTGTCCTGCTATCTCCCCACAGGAACTTCTTTAGACTTAGGAACTGGTTTGATCTTTACACCATTCAACACCGTCCCTCTTTCCCCTCCTTGTGAGAATGCACATCTTATGTCTGACTTATGAACATCTTTCCACCATAAGAGAGCTGTAGTCACCACTAATTTTTCCACAGACTACTGAATAAAGCACAGTGTCAATAATTAGGACTTCTGTATTGTTTGCTTCCTTTGTTCAGCTCTTTAGAGCATTTTTTCTTTTCCTATAGACTTGACGTTTACTCCCATAGTAAAAAGCTCATTATTCCTACACATTATTTGAAACCCACCAAATCCTGAACTGCTGACAAAATATTTGAAATTTTATGCATTGAAGGCCTTTCAGCTGCTACAATTGTCAGTGGTGGTATTTTATCCTACCAAGTAGAACTCCGTGGGTGTGATGAAAACCTGGCTGAAAGCAATAGAGAGTACATCTGCCAATATATCCTGTGCTGCTGGTAGGTCTCAGAAGTTTAATTTTCTTGAACCAGATTTGTACTCAATTGTAAGTCCGTTGCAAAGTAGGAGAGTGGAATTTACTGTATCAGGAAATTGACAATAAAAGGGTTTTCACTGAGATGTATTTGGCCCCTGAAGTTACATAAACTGACAGTGCACATTTTGGTTGTGCTAAATAGCTGATGCTGAACACAATTGCTCTGTGGACTTCAGATGTGGAAGTTGACAGTGTGGTGGTGTCAGAAAGTCTCAGGAATGTTGTCTGTATTAAGAGCAGAGCTCCCCTGGGAGGTGCTGTGATACAGAGCATGGCCTTGGGCACATGGATTGGGCTTAGGAAGTTGTGTTCCCTGACTATGAGCAGTTGGACAGGATATGGTTGGCTGCAAACAGTTACTTAAAGATGAAATACAATCACTTCAGAAAGGGTGGTCTGGAAGCCTTTCTTCTGCAACACTGGGTTAAGTTTTTCTGAGTGAGAGGAAAGTCTATTTTCTAAAATTTCAGAAAGACTTTAGCAGTAAAACAACACCCTGGAAGCAGCACCTGAGTGCAGAAACATTACAGTGTCTTAGGCAGCTGCTTTGACTACAAATGCTCTAATACCTTTTATAAGGAATAGGGCTGGAAGGCTTTTGCTTTGCTATTACATTTATAATAAAACCAAAACAACCAGATTTGAAATTGTGGATGCCTTGGAACCCTTAGAATACCATTCACAGTGACAGAGAATCAAGAACTGGGTCAATATGTGGCAGTGTTCAGATTTCCACGTGGTTATCAGCCTCATCCACTGATCTTTGAAGTGTGTGACACAATTCTTATTTGTTTCTAGCACAAAACAATCAGGTCTTTTAAAAACATTTTGCAGCAATGCTTTCACTGATACATTTTGCACATCCTGTGCTATGATTGTTTGAATCATCTTTAGAAACTTTGAGCTAAGTGTTGAACAACCCACTTTGAAAGTTACTGAGACAGCAATGCATTGTTTTAAACCCAAACTCATTTCAGAATTTTGTTCAGAAAACTATCTACCTTTCTAAGCATTTACTACTTTGGTGGGGGGGTTGTTTTGCTTTTCCTTTTTTTAAACTTGGAGACATTAGCTGATTTCTCCTTTTTTTCTGAACCAGAACCTTCACACTGGAAGATTTAAATATACTTCCTGAAGCTAAACTCATCTAACTAAATCAAATATCAACCACAGACGATATCAAGTCTTTCCAAGTTCTGTAGTGCTCCACATGATTTTGAGGTTGTTTGTTAAAACTCTTCCCTTCTGCCATCACTCTAAAATATTTTTCCCTGTTAAATGAAGAGTAGTTTAACTTCATTTATTTATTGGTTTTCTTTCTCCTAATCATAGTGCAATCTTAGATTGTTGAATACTCCCTGCAATAAAATAAATCTGCAACAAATACTACCTAGCTTGTTGGGGTGCAGGATTATTTATATTTCTGGTTATTTGTGGGAGTACATATTTTATTAAATGCCTTTTATTGCATTTTTTATCTTTGAGCATTTAAAGAAACTATTGGCTCTATCAGAATGCAACAATTACATAAGAAATGTAATACAAGTTTAAATACTGAGGGGGGACAAGGCTTTTATCAATATCAAAAATTAAATTCAAATTATAATAGATCTTTCACATGACATTATAACAGTATATATATTCTATATATAGTATAGAATAGTATAATAGTGCATATATATATATATACATTTTAGTGTATATATATAATAGTATTATAATAGTATTTGATTAACACTGGTTAGCAGAATAACAAAGTACAGTGATTGACCAGGAAGTTCTGCTGTGTGAAACTGAAAGCTGAGACATCGATTGCACTTGAAACATGGAACAGTCACCAAACTTAATAATATATTGAAAGAAACATTTACAATGAATATAAAACATCATATTCTGCTTCTAAGGCTAGATATTAAACAAAGCAGGATGAGACTTTTTCATCCATATAAAATTTCTTGATACACTGCAGAGAGCACATTAACATCTCTAAACTGCCCTTTTCCATGCATTCATCTCCTGCCTCCATCACTGGGTGGTCCAAGTGCACAACACCATGCTCGGATCCCGAGGAATAAAACAGTCGAGCCAACCAAGGCTGGAAAGGCTGAGCTCTAGAAATTCCCTTTCAGGGGCTGGATCCTGACCATGGTTAAAGGATGAAAAAGAAGGAAGGGAAAAGCTAGGGGAAGTGGTGTATTTCTGCATGCCACAGAGGCAGCACAGCTTACACCGTGTACTGCTCTGTTTGTCTTGGCAGATCTGGGTGCGCGGATCTGGCTGTGGGCGGGATTCTGCCAAGGATGGTCAGTGTTCGACTCACACCATGTTTAGGTCTCTAGTTATGCGTTTGTCTCCCATGTGCCTCTCTCTGCCAGTCCACAAAACAATGGCTTCCTAGGCATTTCTATCCTCAGCATAAGAGAAAACAGTAATGTAAGCAGTATGACTGTGTGCTAAATGTTTATTTGAAGCTGTGACATCCAATATATTAGAGATTTTGTCTGTAAGCCAGAAAGAAAATATAGACATAATAGAGAAGCCTTTAGTGATGATTGCTGTCACAAAATTAGATCAGAAAAAATATATATATACTCTCTACCACAATGGAATACAACGGGTTTTTGGTACAGGTTGCAAGGTTTCATGGCATGCAGTGCAGGATGCCTCGTGGTGATGCTGAATGCATTTCACGACCTGGTTTTGGCAGCTTCTGGGACATCCTCTCTGTAGCTCAATTTGTGTGCTCTTCTTTCCTCTTCACTTAGAAGCAAGGCACACACTGCAGAACACTGAAGTGCCATCTCATACCTCTCTTAACCATCTCTGTCCAGTTGTGTTCTCTTATCCCTCTGATGATGCAAAAGTCAAATGGAAATGTGCAAATAACAATAGTGAGTTCTATATATTTACACTTTTTGCAAATTATCAGCTAAAGATTCTTTACATCTGCTACACATTTTAAATGTTTTGTTTATGTGGATGGATAAAGTTAATTGATTGTTCTATAGACAGACAGATTTAGAGAAATAATCACAGTAATTCCATTTACTAGCTCTGAGTTCTGGATTTTACATTTAGATCTCTGAAGTGTTTCAATGATGAGTAGAATTGTAAGCATAAGTAAATTTCTCTGTTTACTATGCATCTGAGGAGGCTTCTAGCATGAGTTGATTACAGCAGGTACCTGGAATATTTTGCCTTTATGAAAAGAATCAAAGGTAAATCCATCCTGCTTCAAATCTCTGTACTGTCAAGGCGCTGAAATTCCACCTCTGTCTCCTTCAGAAGCAATGCCACGTTACAAAGCTGTTGTGTGCTGAGGTGCTGGGACTGTAGAAGAGCGTTTCTGCTTTTACTGAAGTTCAAGTGGTCTTTTGTGAGAAGCCTCCCAAATGCATAGGCTCTTTCACTTTCTGGGGCTAAATGTGCTGATCTTAGTCCAGAACCAACTGTTCAAGCGTTGTGTTGGATGTGTATTCTCCTCCTCCCCACGTTGTTTATGCCATTGTGTGTTACACTCTCTGTATATCTTCCCTGGTTCCTCCCCTTTATGCTTTTGCTTTGTTCTGCAGTCTGCTAAAATCCTTACAAAGTTTTCCCAGCATTTCATACACTCTTTCATGTAACCTGTATTTTAATGATGCCATTCCCCTTCCCCCCACCCCCAGTGTTACAGCTTTTATTTTCCTGTCCACTTTGTGAGCAGAATGTTCCATATCATCATTTTTATTCCACTGTGTTTTCTTCTTTTAGTCAAGCAGTTTTCTGTTCTTCCCTGTAGAATTATACTTTATGACTACCAGGCCATGTGTAGGACAAACAAAGAGAGTAGCGACAGTGCCCATAGCTTACTGGACGTAAGTACAGCACACCTCATGAGCATCTTTCCATGCAACCATCAAAGAAAACTGTTACAGATATCTCATGGCCATTGTAAAACCGTTATTTTGATCTGGAATGCTTATAGTTCTCGTGTTTATCCCAGAGCATTCAAAGGGTGGTTCATTATAAACTAATGGAAGTGTTCGGATTTTTCTAGTTCAGTCATTTTAATTCCAGGCCACAATTTCTGAGGTTCTGTAGGGATGTTTTTTGCACTGTATAAATTTGCCTTCTTAGGAGTTCGTAAATTTGGCAATAGATCATGTTTTGTATGGGGGACTGAAATCACATATTGCTCTTCTGTACATAAACATGTAATTCAAATTAAAAATTGAGATTTTTTTAAAGGAATGGTTCATTGACAAGCAGTGATTTTAACAATTTCTTTTTCTTAGTATTTAAACTTGTCTTTTAAAGTAGAATTTTGATGCATTTAAACCCTTGTGTTGCAATTTGAGTACAAACCCTGTCCTTCTGCTAAGCTTGGTTACAGACAACCTAGGTCTTGTCAAGGCAACACTTCCGTATTGCTAAATCCTATATCAGGGTAATAACCCCAAGGATGCTTTGTAACCATGCATCCATTTTACTGATTGCTATAATAATCTATCAGGACTGATCAGGTGTTAGATAGCTGGTTTGCATATTAAAAAAGGAGCTGTTTTCACAAATAGATGACAGTAATAGCATGAAAAAATATGTAAAGAGAATATCAGCAAAAGACTGGCAAGTTTGCCAATCTGGAAAAGTTACCTGATACTATTTTTGAATGCACATCTAACTAGAAAAATATTGATCTAACTAGAAAAAAAATCACCCTTAAATAATGTTGTACTTTTGGGGGTGTTTCTATTTACATATTTACATGACTCTGTTTTTCATATGCCTGGACTTAATGAGTTTGTTTTCCACTGAAGTCTGAACCAGAAAAAAGACCATCTTCACGTCATAAATACTAAACTGCAATGAGACCTAAACTATTAGTGAAATAGAACAGGATGCTGTGAAACACATTTGCATGAAATATCTTAAAATATATTACAGCTCTTAACGAAAATCTTCTATCCAAAGGCTTGGGGCTTCAGTCCAGTTTGCCTAAGCACTCAGCATGTAGAGCTGAAGCATTATCCCTTAAAAAGTGGGCTCTAATCCAAAAGATTTTTTTTTTATTATCTCAAATTTTGTCCAGGATATCCGGGAAAAAAAACGGGGATACACTGAGACATGTCAGGGATTTTTTTTATTTAAAGATAGTCGAGCTCTTTAAACCTCAAGTGAGTTTTGTTGATCCTCAGTATGAAAGATGGACAGAGTTTTAGGTTATTATTTTCCTGTTGATTCAGTCCCTTTTGTCAACCATGACTATTGAGAAACTATGAAGAAAATTTTCACTAAAGACAGGTAGGGTTGATTCCTCATGTTTCTTGGTTTTGTGCCCTGTTTTTTACATACCAGGTTATCAGGCAGTATCCATAATTTCTGCTTAGGAGAATGGTTTGCTTACAAACGTTTATCCTTCTTTTTGAGAATTATGGTTTTATAAATACAGGAATAGAGAGAGGGACAAGATAGAAACTCCCTAAAAAGTTCCTATTCTAAACAGCGTAGACATGGAGAAGAGGCATCAGAGACTATCCCAGCCTGTTAGACTGTGGGAGGGAGGTGATAAATGAGGGATGGACTAGACTTACAGATCACCTGCTCCATTTCTGTCTCAGAATGGTATTGCTTCTTAACAACTGTCCAGATATTTTGTTATTTAGCACTTCTTTTGTTTCAGTTGGTTCAAGACCTACATGATTCTCCATAGAACCACTTTGTTGGAAATGTAGCAGTGCCATGGAGCCACAGAACTAAATTATTTTGGCCCCCAATGGTGATTTAAATATGTAGAGAGAATAAAAATCCTGCAGTTCTTGTTGCAGTTTTTGAATTAAACCATCTGTGACTGGAAAAGGCTCTCAAGTAAAATCACATTTCATGAGAATTCATTTTTATCAATGTAATGACAAGTTTTTTCTACTGGAATTTCGAATCAAAACATTTCTTCATTTTCTGTAGACATTAATGAATTTTTCAGATACATTAGGGTTTTAAATTTTAAATATTTTCCAGTGTGAAAAGAGTTACTAAAAGGCATGGTATATTTTGCACTAAATAAGTATTCTTCATAAGTAATAACAAATACAGTGTTTTACACTAAATTTGGCATTATGAAAACAAACATATATGGCACATTTAATTACTTGGGCATGAAATTGTGGGTTTTCTGATATGGGATGAAAATAAATAAGATGTCCCACAGGGCTGACATCTTCTTCTCTTTCATCTCAATGAAAGCCTTGTAGTTCTTTATCTTTTGCTATAAGACAGGATTTCACAGATGAAAATCTTTCCTGTCTCAGACACTGTGCATTCTGCTTGATTGTGATCTCAGCCTTCCGTGGCACTGCCTGAGTTCTTTGGATCTGTGAGTCCTCAGCCCTGCACAGAAACTTTCTCTGTGGCCCCTGAAAATGTTAGCTATCCTGTTACTGCTCTGCTAAACAGCACTGCTTCAGGGAGTGCTGATTTGGGGTGCTTAGGCATGATTTTAGATATCTGAGGAGTTCTGTCATTATGATTTCTATTTGTTGAAATACTCTGTATGTATTTAAAAGAGTCTGCAGAATTTTATTCAACTAGGACATCCTGACAAAGATGAGGGAGATGAGGAGAAATTCCAAATTTCTGGAAGCTGGCTTTTCTGCCTGATTTTCGTTCATGAAAGATTAATCCTATTAATAGTCTTTTCAAAAATGAAATATTCAGAATGTATTAGAAGTACTGTAAACAGAGGATTTTCAAAGGATTTGCTGTATTTGTTATGATCCAGAAAAACACAGAGAGGAGGGAAAAGGCTTCTTAAAGTGCTTACAACTTGACTGTCAAATGACACAGATAAACATTTAGGTAAATTCAGACTTCAGAAGCTTTTCTGAGCCTAATGAAGCTGAGGTAATGAATAGAGATTTGCATTACAGAGAAGCAAGCCTGTGAACTGCAGCCCAAGAAAAGCTCGTGTTATCTAAGTGAGCTGTTCCTCCAGCAATAGCCTGGGAAATAGGAACCCCTAGAGGTTAAAGATTTAAGAATCATTTGCAAAAGCTTTCCTTTTCCCACTGATAATATGTGTATATGACCAAGTAAGATAAAAAGGAAATTTCATTACTATACATTTTAATAATCAGTGTTATAACATTTCTTGATCATTAAAGAAGGGGGGGTTTATGCTCCACATGCATTTGAATATCCAAAGCATTGTTTTTATATGAAGAATTCAGTTAAGATATAAATGCTGCATGTTTTGCCTTTTTATTAAATGAGTTGCTTCTCTTCAGCCCTATAATGCCTTCTTTGCTGCAGTAAAGTGGATTATGACTGAACTTGTCTTGTAAGTAGATTTCATCAAGAATATAACAAATATTTCTATGGATTACTAAATGATTTTACTTTTGAATATTAATATTTGTACCTTTTGCATTTTACATGCATTGTGCTGCTTTTCTTACATGGTTTTAAATATAGCAATATTTGTCAATTTTTTTTTCCAATTTTGCATTTTTAAAATCTGAGAAAATTTTGGCTGCATAATTGCAGTTTCACTTTTATTGCATTCATGGTCTTCACTTATATCTGCGTGTCTTTGTTTAGCAGATCACAACAGACAACTCAAATTTCTTTCTGTGGTTACTGTTAAATTTTAGCTACATGACTGGCTGTTTGTGATGCTGCTTGGGTGGGCTGCTGCCAGAAGAGAAACTTGTATTGTTTGTCAGTTCATAAAATTCTGTAAGATGGACCCATTACAGTGCCAGATAAGGTGTACTTGGATGTTGCTGAATTTTTCTATCTCCATTAATTCTTCTAAAATTCCCAGTTAATTCATAATGATCATTATCTTTGAGAGAAGGTGCCTAAGAAATAGCAATATCATATGGAGAAGAGGAAGCCTTAAAATGTATCATGTTACTAAGCTATGGTTTGTTATTCTTCTTATCTGAAAGCAGAGCTGCAGATATAAAATGTGAATTTTATCTTTACTGACATAGAACTGATTTTTTTCTTGTAGATAATTTTTTAAATTGTAAATTGTATGAGGTTTTTTCAAAGTTCAGAATAAGAAAGAGAATTAACTGAATGGCTGCTGCCAGAGGGCAGAGATTGATCTGAAATGCAACTTTCTAAGTGAATATAAGGGAAAGAAGTTGTGTTAAAATCAGACTGATGCTACATATCACAGCTTTGAGAATGTTGAGAAACCTTCTATGTTTATGAGTATTGTAGGTTCATGGGCATGTGATAAACTGAATATTGGTTTCATTCTTTACTCTCACAACAACTGATGGATTGACACTTTTCAGTCCATTCTTCCAAGTAAATCATGGTGTATTTTGGTGTTCTTTACAATTTAGTTAGAGCTGAGTAGACAGTGATTAATTTTTTCTGCTCTTAGAAATAAAATGGATTCATTATTTCGGTTTGAGAATTAATAAAAGAAACTATTTTATGTGTACTCCTGCATGGTAGCCAGGATAGTTTATAATCCCATGGCATTTTACTACAGTCAAAATACCCACATGATGAAGAAATAATGTTTAACAGTAAAAATAGTGTGTGGTGCCATGCTTTGAGGATTTTAATGGACACTTCAAATACAATCAGTATTTTAAATTAAAAATGGGTAAATCTATGATTTATTGATGAGGTTAATTTCAGAATAAGTTTTCAGAAGTAAAAAAAAAAAAAACAGTAAAAATATAAGAGTAGCAGTAGTTTCTAATCCCAGAGTTATGCCAGTAACTTGAATTTCAGTTCTGTGTTAGCTTTTATTTAAAATAGGATTAATGTTATCAAGCTACTGCCAGTTTAGTGTTTTGGAAACATTGTGTGGGGTAATGTGAAAACTCTAATAATTTCTCCAGGTTCCTTGTGGAATTTAATCTATGCAGTTGGTGGCACTCTGATCTAACAGCTAAAGGTAAGTGTCATTTTTTTTTCCTGCCATAATGGCAGAAATGTCTAGTAAATTGGACTTTGGAAATTCAGATGTGTGTGAAGTGTTTTAGATTAAGTAACAAAAATCTGATAATAGTTTCCCTCCCACTCCAGCATCCTCTTCTTTGTAAATGTTTCCTAAAGCACGACAGAATTAAGATCTATGAATAGCCACTAAGTGCTTATGTGCACTTCAAGAATGCAGTGCACTACTTTAACAGAAAATTTAAAATAGTGGACAATGATTAAATATGTTCTTTAAAAACATTTCTCTTCCAAAACAATCTTTGTGAATAAAGCGATTACACTGACCTGCTTTATTTATACAGCTTTTTTTTCTGCTATAAAATGTAGTGAAGTCATTGTGCTGAAAAATGCCATTTCAAAAAAAGTGTACAGAAATTACCTCTATTATTTAATAAAAATAGACTTTATGCTAAAAAAAGGCTGATCTGTATTTTGTTTTATCATTCCATTCAAAATAGACATTTAAATGTACTAAAATTCAATTTACTCAAAATAATTTTTTAACTTTGAAATAACAAAAAAACTTAATAGTTCCACTAAGAATGGGAAGTTTTCAGTGTAAGCTGTCTTTTTGTATTTTAATAGACTTTTTATGGGATTTTCAGAAGTGTTGCTCAAAAGTAAAGGGCCACTTTACAAGAGCAGTGCTCTTCAAGTGACAATTTAATAGCCAAATTGTGCTGTGTGTCCTTGACTGGTAAAAGGATTTAAACTGAATTCTTCAGCTTCATATTTGCATATTTCTTAGCAAAGCAGGGGATAAAATTGCTGCTTTAGGCTTCGTTTAATATTTGCCTTGCCTGGATACTGGGCTGTGTTTATGCCAAAATAATATCCTGTCTGCAGCTAAAATATCAGTCAGGTTCCTAAAAACCAAGACCAACAGTTCAGTGATTTCCCTAAGCGTGAAGAGAACCATCTCTAACAGTGAGGCTGTGAAGGACAGTCAGGTTTGCTGTGCTAGACTCAGAAAATGGAAAACTGTTCCTTGAGGAGTGGCAGCTGTGTCTGTCCTAGTCCTTGGTGTTTGCAGAGCAGCCAAAGCAGCCAGTGTAGAAAATAAATAACTTTTTTTCAAGTATACCGTACAAATATGCATTAATAAATCCTGACATGAAACATCCACTGCCACTTGCATTATATGCTAGAGAAAATATTTTTCAAACACAACATCCCTCTTCATCTCATGCAAATGAGTGTCAGATTTGTATTTTGAGAGTGCACTCATTACAGGAGGCAGTAATAACTTGCAAACTTCTTCTTATTTAAAACAAAATTATCAGTGCAGTATTTTGATGGACCAGTATTATTAGGAAATTTCCATTCATATTTCAGTTGACAGTGAAGTTTTAATTTCACAAGTCACTTGCTCCATTTCTTTTTTGAGTTAAGAGTATTGGAAATACCCCCTCATCAATACTTTTAGGGTAGTGCTTGCCCAGCTCACATCTGGTTGGGTAGCAAGGTATGGTTGTTTGGAAGCAGCATATTTTAAGATGAAAAAGCAGAAGATATTTCACAAGAGAGCAGGAGAGAAAAGCACATGTTTAGGTATGTTCTTCTGTAAATGCTATGTTACCACTAAGAGTTGTAATATTTATGACTGCACTACATGAAATTAAAATTAATAAACTTGATTTTTTTTTTTTTTTACTTAACAATGCTTAACAAAGCTCAGAAAAAAAAATATTTATCAGTTCCTTGAGTGGAGAAATTGCTTCCCACTCAAACTGTGGTATTAATAGAATATGATGTACTATGAAGATGTTGGAGGGTCCACACACACCTGCCCATTTTCCAAATCCTGCTATGGAAAATCCTTCTGCACAAGGTCTTGTAATTGCAATCACATTTGTAAATGAGAGAGAAGAAACCCTAAATCTTGGACAACCGCATCATTTTCTGGGTTTTAGTGAGGTGCAGGAAATCTGAGACCAGTGAATCTTTGTTACACATGCCATATGTTGATACGAGTGAGGGTAGACTCAAAACACAGGTAATAAACTCCAGTCATTCTTGACAACAGATAAGGAGAATAGAAGAGAAAGGGAAGAGGTGCAGTAGAGCTAGTAAGACAATTTTCTAAGAAATACTGAACTATTAAATATGTCGCAACCATAGTGAAAGCATCAAAAATAACAGAACTTTTCTGACCACCTTTAGTACCTACTTGGAGATCTGTGCATTTGGTGGCTTTTTTTTTTTTTTTTTTAATTGTACACAAAAACTGTGAACAGTTCAGAAATGCGTGCCCTGGTGTGATTGGAAATGCAGCTGTGGTTGCTCTCCTGGCACTGCTCAGGGGATGCTCCACTGACTCTGAGCAGATCATCTCCAGGGGAAGGGCTGTCAAGCCCAAGAGCCTGTTCAATGTAATCTATTTTTGTCATGCCTCATCTTGTTTTCTCACTTAGCAACTAGTTGAAGATAGGGTTAACATTTGTGCTGATGTGCAAAGTGTATCTCTGTGTTAAGGAACAGTGAAGGGGAGGGGAGGAAAAAGAAAGGGAATGAGGGAGAAACATTGTGTGACAAATACTTCAGTGTGAGAGTCAGAAGAGATGCTGTTCTGTAGTTTGACCTTGAACCAGCTCCACTGCTTACTGATAACTCAGTTTCCCAATCTTTAAGATGGAAATAGTGAAGTTTTTTCCTTGCATTGCAAGGACTTCAGACTAAAGGTGCTATGGAGTCTTTTAATTATTACTATTTTTGGAAGCAGATAACAAGCATTGCTGTTGGGTAAAGTAACTCTTCTGCCTCTCCCACCCACAGTGTTATTTTAACTGATGAAACCCTCCAAAGATTCCCAAGCTGTAATATAAAATAGATGTTTTGGCTTCTGTAAAATATACCACAATTTACATAGCAAATAAATGTAAACTGCCATGAATAAAGGTTAGTGGTGCATAGCACCACTGAGATAAAAATGATAGTAAATCCATCTTGGATCTAGAGAGAGAGAATAAAAAGCCATGCATAAATGTGAAGTAGGTTGGCAGTGGCTAAACCATTAATAACTACTTTAACAGTGATGTCTTGCAAAATTACATTCCATGGATAAACTTCTTTTTTTTTTTTTAATTTAATTGAAAAAATAGTGTTATGCACTGCCTAGGAAATCTCACAGGGTGGCAGAAGCTGAGTAACATTTCCGTTCTCCGCGAGCTCTGTAACACAGCATCTCACGTTGTTCACAATTTTGTGTGCTGTTCCTCTCATGCTAACATCAAGATGTTTTTTCCCGTGCCTATAGCGCAGAGGTTGAAACAAACCCTAGAGCCCTGTGATACTGAATATCCAGCCTTTGTTTCCGAGCGCACTATAAAGGAGACCACGGGGAATATTGCTTGCGATGACTGTTTCAAGTAAGCCCTTTCAATTTTTTTTTTTATACAACTGTTTGTGACAAAGCAATAAAACTGAATTATTCAAGGCTGTGTTGAAGAACGTACAGGTCTGTTGTGTTTTATCCTATGTGCTGACCTCTGTCAAGGTGTCATTTCTCCTGTTACAGGGGTCACTTAAAAGTTTGATGCTCTTAAATTAAAGCCGTGCCTATTATTTTCTACCAAAAAGAAATACAAAAGCAGCAGAGGCTTATGTTAATTTCAAATAGTGAATGTTTTAATGCTTGTCCTAAATGCAGGCAGCATCCTGAGGGCATAGGCTGTAAGATTTAGATTCAAAAGGTAGGTGCTGTTTAGTCTCCTGTCCAGGAGTGAAACCCTGCTGGATAGGTTAGGAATTCCCTTGTGGTACAGGGAGATCTGGTTGTTTCATTGGACTTCCAAACAGAGTTTCCTTCTTGGAACTGTTAGTCTGAAAGAGTGGGAGACGATTAAATCTATTCTCCAAACTTTGAGTGCTGGGAAGCTGCATTAATAATAACAAATCTCACATGACAGTGCTGTAGTGTCATTTCTACCAATGCTGCTGTAAACTTGCCCCTTATAGAGATAAAAGAAGAGGAAGACTTCAGTCTAGCTTTCCTCTTTCGCAATGAAAATGTATTTTCTCTGTATTTGCTGCCCACGTGCTGTGATATTTTGACTGTAGTTCTGGTACATTTTAATTGTGGAATTGCATAGCTATTGCTTATGCAAATTTCTGTGCTTTGATAAGTCTCTTAATTGGATTTCCTTTATGCTGAGAAGTTGTCATCACCAGGGAGATGAATATTTACAGCAATAATTTGTCTATCAATATAAATGTCAGGAAGAATTTATAAGTTAAACAAAAATTGTTACAGCTCTCCTTTTCCAGGTTAAATCAATATGCAATTAGCAAATAAAGGTGAAAACTTCACTTTGAAGTCAATAGGTGTGCTTCTGGACTTATTCCTAAATTTTCTCCTTGATATTTTCATTACTTTAAAACAGGAAATAGGAGTGAGTACACTGGAGATAAATTTTAAGTGCTAATACTCACTTTTCATTTACGTCTGACCAACTTTTAAGTAGAAGGAAATTGTTAATGTCTAGTATGAATAATTGGTTTTATATGGCTTTGTGGAATAGAAGTATGAGAGTGCTTTGTAAATTGATGCTCTGGAACCCTTATAAGTGCAACAATAGGTCCCACTGCCTGAAAAGTACAAACTCAACAAAATCAAGCCGTGATTTTTCCACTTGACATATCAAATACAATGAAGGTTACACTGCTGTGAGTGCTTTGTGCCAGCATTGTAGAATTTAAGCAGCCTTATTCTGTGATAATTTAACAGAAGGTTACTGAGTGGTTGTGCAGCAAATTATCATGCAGTCCTGGAGGTGTTCCAGGCCAGGTTGGATGGGGTTTTCAGCACCCTGGTCCAGTGGAACGTGTCCCTGCCATGGCAGCGGGGATGAAACCAGATGGTCCTTAAGGTCCCTTCAAACCCTAACCATTGTATGATTCTGTTTAAATATTGCCAACAGACATGATTCCGTGCAAAGAAGATTAATTTAACAGGAGTAGGTTTTCTCAAAGGAATGCAGATTTTAGTCTGTGTTCCTAGGTAACTTCAGGTCAAAGGCAATAAGTTTCAAAAATAATACAATTCTGCAATACTTGGAAAGCACCAAGTTGGAAACTGAGTTTAGTGAAAATTATAGTATTTCAAAAATAATGCACTAAGATCTTTTTCATAGAAAAACATTTTGTGTTCCACACTGGAAAAAAAAATAAAAGAAAACCCTGTAAGTTGCAAACTGATCTCAAGGCACCCATTATTTTTCTCCACAAGCAACAGCAAAACCTAAAGAAATAATCCAGAAGAACTATTAGATTCTCATGGGAAAGTTGTTCATTATACCGTTTACCCACTGTCATTAACAATCTACAAATTGCATCTAAGATTGCAGACTGCGTTGGATTCCAAATATTTTTGTTATAACCCAGGACACTTTCCCGCAGAACAGCTAAGGAATTTGACCCAAAGTCCTTTGTAGACCTACATCTTCTGACCCACTTTTCTGTTTCATAGCCTCAGTACCAATAAATATTTTTACAAGCAAGTGTATTGCTTAATATTTGTAATTTAAGAATGATGGGCTCAATCAGTCAGAATTTATCTTTTTAATCTTTTATACAGTAAGTCTGGAGCTGACACTGTGTCCAGTGCTTAACCTGTGCAGCATCACTTTCAGCCAGTGGGATTATTTTCTGTGTCCTCCTTGGATCATGTTATAGGTTAATCTGTGATATATAATTGCAAATAGTTATTGCAAATAGAAGAAGATAATTGTAAATATTTACCTGATTATGCACCATGTGGAATACTGAAAAACTACTTGAAAGACACTAGAAAAGTCAGTATATTGTGAGCAGGTCTGCAAACAAAAGTTGTGCAAATACTCTGCTTTAAGCAAGTTTGTGTCAAAAGATACCCCAGTCCCTGGCTTTTGTTCCTGCAGTGTCAGGCACTACTATGGAGCCCTTGTCTGAAAAAGGACACTAAAAACAGTCTCTTAGAAGGAAAAATGATGACTGATGTTAATTGAAACCATATAATGTTACTTAGATAAGACATTTTGGGGCACAAATCCTGTGTTTTTGCTAACAAAGTCACAGTCATAGCCAGCAAGGTCACAGGGTGAGGGGCAGAGGCTCAGTTTTGTTCTGTCCTGCGTGTGCTGTTACTGATGTTGTAGAAATACCCTGCCCATGCAAAGAGGGACAGTTACCAACTACAGCAATGAAAAGTCATAAACATTTCCAATCATAAATTTAATTGTGGGTACTTGGATTGAAATTGAAGTATCCTAAAATAAATCACACAGTGGAAAGGACTACCTGCTAATTACTTTTTTAATAGCTGGCTCACGTTTTCAGCCATCTCTGGGAACTCATTCAATGGAAGGACACCTATACACTTAAGCAGGCTTTGAGTCAGGCACTAAATATATACAGACATATAAAATGCACTCCTTATATGTAAACTTATCTCTTACAAGCAAACTACTTTGGGATAAATTGCAACGTTTAAAAACTATTTTCAAAAATATAGGTTTTATTAAGAAAGCAGGAGCCTAAAAGAAAATAAGAATTAACATAAGAATGTCATTAGGGTGAGGGTTTGGCTGTCCCACCCCATAATTTGTTGTTACTCAATATCCCAATGATTATTAAATTAATCTGTTATTTAAACAGCAATCAAAAACAAGTCAACCCACATTTTCTAAGCACTGTCAACAGGAGAGAAAAACTGGTTTTTTTTAAAAAAATCTGAAATGGTTTCATATTTTCCGGTAAGCTATTCTCTTTTATAGTAAAAAACCTAAAAATTAGACCCCATTACTTCTGAAAACTTATATCATAGACTGTTCTATCACAGCCTCAATGTTGAAAGTAATTAATTGCTAAAGAAAAATGGTGTTTTGTTATCAGTCTCAGCTGGCTCTGTTTCTGCAGAGCCAGAACTACACTAATGACAGATGTACTTGGTTTGGGCTTTAAAGGTGCTGTGCTGCTCAGAGATGAGTTTCTGATTAGACACCAAGCTTGACGCTTTAGACAATATAAACATCTCAGTGCTGCTTGTAGTTTTATGAAGGATTGCCTCAATATTTTAGCCAATTTTAAATATAAGAGTGCCAACCAATGTTCTTCAGCAGTATTCACTGGGTACCTCACCAGTTTTTGCCTTCTGGGGGTCTCATCATAACAAACTGTAGTTGCACTAAAGGTGTCTAAGAAAAGCATCCTTAGAATGTCAAAGTTGTTATAAATTAGAAAGGATGATGGCTGTTAAGATACTTGATCAGAAAATGTTTGCCAGTCTTTTTAGCATATCCTCCCATCTTTTTGTAGAACAAACAAAAATGTTTTTGTCTAATTGCAAATGTCATTTATGCATGAAAATTCAAATGTTTTCATTAAGCTTCATTTAGGAAAACACCATTAATTTCAGCTATAACTGCTGTGAAGGTGAGTATAGCAATTTAGTCATCTGACTATTTATACTTTAGGCATATATGTTAAAATTTCAAACTTGCAAGGAGCCAGTGGAGTGCGTAGTTGCCAAATTTGTGTATTCACTGTAAAAACTGTGGGTATATGGATTAGGCAGCAGTGCATAGTCAAATGCTCAAAAATTTGCCCTTTTAACCTCTCCTGTTCATGTGTGATGACATATTGGACTTGGATGAAGATCAAAAATCTGGCCTTACTTCCAAAAAAATCCCCCTTCTCTTTTAATTGCAGCACTCATGGGTCTACAAGGTCAATACCAAAACCCCAAAGAAACTGTTTTGTTTCCAGTTGATCCTTTGTTCACAATGTTAAGACACAAAGAGGAAAGTAAATATAAGAGAGCCATAGTGTCACTAGGGAAGCAAGGAAGTATTTAGGTACAGTCATCCTAACCCTGGGAAAGATTTATGCATGTTTTAATTATGCCAGATATGAAAGACGAATGTGCTTACTTTATCTTGTTGGGCATCACATGTAAATTGCCTGTTAAATTGTATAGGAACTACTTCTCTGAATAAATACTGTCCCATGTATCCTCTGTTTGTCCCAATAGAGTGCTAGCAAGCAGACATTTAGTTAACAAGGAAAATCATCAAGCAACCATTGAGAAATTGCTTCTCTTGCTTTTGGTTTCTTAGACTGGGCATTGAGTTCTGTTTATTGTCAATAAAAGAGGTAAATGGCAATGGAAGTGTAGTTCAAGGTGACACTGAACCCTTCATGTGGATTTATAATGGCAAATTTCAGACTCATCCACTAAATGCACAGATTTGGCAGTAACAGATAAATAACAACACAAATTAGATGCAGACTGCTCAGGGCATGAGTATATTAGTGTCAGGAGTGGTGCAATCTGCAGACATTAAAATGGTAATGTTTTTTAAAACCCACTTAATCTCGAGACATACCACCATTTGCTGAAATATTTCCGCATTGCTTTCTCAGTAGAAGCTTGCCAAACTGCTGTACTTGATCATGTTTAAAATGTGTAAATAAATACACAGTTTAATTTCCCATGAAATAAATAATCATTTGCCTTTTCAGATGTAGTTAGTTTACTTCTGAACAAGCCAGCTTGCCACATAAACCAGCCAAAGCATCAAGGGCCAATTTCTTCTCTTTGGGAACTCTATCGATGTGTATCAGGATGTCTCTGTGTCTGTCCTGGAGCTGTTAGGGCAGTAAATTATAGTCAGTCTTTTAAAGGACATTTTGGATTGTGTTCTTTTTCCTGTATCCACCTTTTGTGGTCCTGAGGGAAGCGCTGTCTCTATTTCCCCTGCTTTGTTCAACCTGTGTGTTTTTGCGCTGTTGCTTTCCCAGCCCGGTGCCCCTGTGACGATGTGCACGTGAACGGTTCTGAGCCGTGCCCGTGTTGGGTCACAGGTGTGCTGTGGTCAGACTGCTCAGGACTGCTCTTTGCAATGCTGAACACACCTGCATCTCTGAGAGCTTGCTCGGATCTGCATGGAGCTAAGAGAATATCTTCAAGGGGAACTCTGTATTTTGCGTGCCTCAGTGGTCCATTGTTGAAGTCTCAAGGATCACAATCTAAGTATATGGAATTATCTTGCACTTATCTTTTGAAAAGCAGATCTTACAGACTTGCAGAATACTTACGGCTGTTAAAAAGTCTTTAAATTTGAGGCAACAGCAGTATTTCTAGAAACTTATTTTAGCCAAAACCCCAAAACTCTAGGAGATCCAAAAATATTTTTTCCTTTTTATTTCCTAGTAAAAAGTATCAAATTATGCAATTTAAACTGTTAGAATTGTTTATTAAAGGCCTTTATACTTAGCTTAAAATGTTATATTGTGTGTTACCCACACTTCTCCACTTGCAGGCTGAGTAACTTTCCCTTCCCTTCAAAGGCACCAGTGATTATAATGTTTGTCATGCAGGTGTAATTTAAAGTCACTGTATGGGCAATTTAACTCTACCCTTTGATAATGTATATTTTGAATGTCCAGTTCAGGAAACACTGTAAATTACTATTTTCATTTAAGAAAAAAGGTATATAAAATAATAGGGCAAGACATATCTAAGTTACCAGGCAGGTCTCTGCCTGCCAGTCATCAGTTTAACAATCCTTTGGGCAGTTTTCAAGGCTGGAGAATTTCTGTTTGCTTGGAGATTTGGGGTTTTTTCCTTTTTTTGTTTCGGAACTTTTTTAGTATACTTGTTGAATTCTGGAGCATTTTAGTTGTCTGTACACAGAATGCCACCCTGTAAGCACCGTAAAATCTTGGAAATTTAACAAAAATGAAGTTTAGCTATAGGTTTTTTCTCACTAGTAGGATGAGATGTGCACTCTTTCTCTTAACTCTCCACTTCTAATAAAACCTCTGCAGGAGAACATGATGATCTATACCCATTCACCCTTCACAGTTAAAATCAGTACTCCATTAAAACATAAATCATAATCTACTCAAAAGTTAGCTTGATTTTACATTTTGTACAAGCATTAATAAATAGTAACAAAACTATAGATAGTAGCTGATAAAATGAATGGATGCTTTGTAATGACAAATTTAAAAAGTCTTATGTATGCCATAATATACAGAGCTGAGTAGTAGTAAAATATATTCGTTTTATATACAATGGAAAAAATGATTGAAACTGAGAAACGTGGCAATGAATTTTTAAAGCCGGGCACTGTTGTGAAAAATTGCTAATACTAGAACATTAATTTTGTAATATATTCATGTTATAGGCAGATGAGAAACAGTGCAAACATGGCTTAGACATCTTTACATGAAGTGCTTTCTTTTTTAAAAGGGTTTGGGATAGCTTAATGGATATTTTAAAGCCTTTAACTTTGAAAAACAATATGAATCTTAAGATTTGAGAGCCATGCAAAGAACATTTGTATATTATATAAAACAATATAGAGTTTTAGCTGGCTATGGAAAAAATGGCATGTAGTGTGCTTAAGTCTTAGATGTGGCCCTCTCAATCATTCCTGAAGTTTATGTTAACAGAAATAAATTAACAGCATTCTTGCAAAACACACTGTGGACACATACAATGAGCAGTTTAGCTCCAGGATTTATTGCTCTTTTAATGTGAATCCCCTGGTCATATCTGATTTTTATACTTCAGTTTCTGTTGTGCATATCCTTGCTAGAGTCATATTGTAGATGGGACTTGACCTAAAGTTGTGGAAAAGAGTAATTCCAATTCTTGCAATTCAAAAGTTACTTTTACAATGTCATATGATATCTGTGAGCCTTCCTAAACCAGAATATATCAACTGTCTTTTTAATCTTAAAGTTATATTTAGAACCTAGCTAGAAATCATATAGCATTTTAAAGAACACAGTCTGAGATGTCTCTCCATACAAACCACAACTACTTGTGTAGAGCTAAAGAACTCTGCTAAAGACACATGTTTGCTAACATGCTGTAAGTGAAACTGCATTTTTCAGCCTGGACATCTTCTCTGATGTCTCTGTAGTGATCTTGTTAACCAGTGTCACTGTCAAAAAAAAAAAAAGTCTTTAGGAGACCTCTGATATGATTTGCTTTGTGCTGATTACTGTCTCCTCTGTTGGTCACTGTGAGCACAGAACCAGGTACCCACCCTGCTTGTGGAGACCCATGTATGTCACACTCAACTCTGGTTTGTTAAGGGGTGTGAATGCTGACAAACATTTAACATTTGTCGGATTTCTGGTCTCAATTTCTTGGGAAAAAAACCCTCCCAGTACTTTTTAAACCTGGAGGTCTGAAACTCTCCATTATCCTGCACCTCGTAGGGGAGGGTGGCTGCACCAGAAAGGTTATGAACAGTCCAGTGCTTCATTACACTAAGGATCTTCTGTCATCCATTCCGTCACACTCTAAGGTTTTGGATGTTTGCAGCATTCCTAACATGCAGTTGGTCAAGTGCTCTTGTCTGAGCATCAGTTATTTGAGAAAGAATCCCCTCCTGGTGGGGAGAGAGTGAGGATGGGCACTTCTGGCAGTGCTGTCTGAAGCTGAGGGGTTTCCAAGCATGGCACAGCTCTGTGGGGCTCTGAGCATTCAGCAAGCACAGGAATGGTGAGGATGACACTGCTCACCTAAATCCTCAGTGCTAAACTTTGCTCTAAGTATGTTTGCACTGATGCCAAATTGTCCTTCAGTCAGTCAGGCTCTGTGTGGTGGCAATATTTTGCTAGCATGAGGTCAGGATCCAATTACAAGCCTGAGGCTGATGGTTTATCTGCCTCTTTTCATGTGAGAGAACCATTACCTGTGAGAGAACCATTTACATACTGCTCCAGCTCTCAGAAATGTTGTTATTGGCATATATGTTATTTTTACAAATTGCATTAGATATTTCATTCTCTGTCATCAATTATTTGGGAAGAAAAAAACACACAAAAAAAAAAAAAACGAAAAAACAAGTAGCGCAACTTGACTGTGATATAAATGTTTCATTCATTCATTGCAAAAATGTGATAAGTGAGAGAGATGTGGGTTGGAAATGTGGCCAGCAGCCTGGAAAGCACATGATAGGAGTTGGGAAACAGCAAAGTGGATATCTGCACTGCAGTTGAATGCTTAAACTTTGTTCCAGACCAGTAGGGTTGAACGTTTGCAACCAACAGTTATGTGAGTAACACATATTTGAGTGCAGTGTGCACAATATTTTCCATTTACTCTGCCCTCGTGCTGGTATTTTTTTTTCTTTCTCTAAAAAATAGGAAAGATCACATTTGACAGATGTGAAATGTAATCCCAAAGTTACAACTCATCTTAATCCAAAATACTCCAAGTTCATTAATGGAGGTTTTCAGGCAAAAAATAACACTGAAATGCCCAGAGGGAAAAGGCTGAGTTTACAGCGATGCTCAGGAGCCAGAGTGGCCACTGAGGGCTTATCTAAGTTGAGTTCCATGGAAATTTAGACACTTCCTCAAATCTTTGTGCATTTGTTTAGGTTGCCAGTTTGAAAGTATTGTCCTATTTCAGGTCGAACTACTCACAGTGAAATTCTTCCATGCTTTGTAGGATTTGTCTGCCTGAGCAAAACAAGTGGTGTTTAAGGGATCTTTTCTATTGCCACATAAAAATGATTGATATGATTATGTATGTGCGAGAGTGACATTTGCCAACACAATACTCTGATGTTCTACTCATAATTTGATTTTAAGTCCTACAGTCATCACTGTGACATTAAATGATAGTAATAGTGTTCCAGTGGTCATTAAGGAAACAAATGGAAAATACATACACGGATATTTTTGCCCTTAAATCAGGCTGCTAAACCTCTTGAGCATGGAATTAAAAGTGAATCCAAACAGTGATTTAAATATTTATATGACTAAAATCCTGCCTAAGCCATGTGTTTGTCATGACCACATATTCTACTGCAGAGTGTCTGTTATAAGCACAGATATAACAGCAGGATGTTTTTCTAAAATTAAAAGAGAATACTGATTGTAAAATACAGCATATAGATCAGCTGGTTTTTGTTCTTTTAAAGCAAAGTGCAATAATGAAGTATTTCTGTGAGAAAACAAGAATTAATTTTTAACAGGAAACACACAGCATTGTTTTCGAACAAGTTGAATTGCTTTTAGTGTTGTTGCTGTGTTCAAATCCTCCCCAAATTACAAAGAAATATCTTCCATTCTTCAGTATAATAGGAAGATATTCTCTCTAAATGTTCTGGTCCCACAAGCATAGTTTTATCCTGTGTCTTCCGAGTTCCATGCTGCTTGACATTAGTTCTGTTCTCTCTAACACTTTTTAGCCTTTGCAGCTCTTTGAAGAAAATAGGGAGCCATGGATCTGAAAATCAGGGATTTCTGAATGCTCTCAGGAGGTTCCCTGCCATTCTTTGTTGCTGAACCGAGTCTTGTAGCAGTGTCAGTAGCCACCAGCTAATGGCAGCAGGGCTGCAGGCCAGGAAAAGGAAAATATTCAGTGCAAATGACCAAGAAATGGTGATGTTTGGGATCCTCAGTCTGAACAGCCCATTAGCACAGTGTCCTGAGCATTCACTGTGCAGGGGCTGTGGAAGCGGCTGCTTATTAGTAGGGAAACCTCACGTGTGTGTTCAGTTTATATCCTGTCCAAAATTTAACACCAGTGGACAAGGAAATGGATTACCTCTCCTGCATGGAAATACAGAGACTAAGCTGCTCAGCTGGAATATTGATTTCCTTTAATAGCAGATGCTGTAGTCAAATAGTGGAGAGTAAACAACTTAAAGGTTAGATTTGCTTAGCTGGACGAGACACATCTCTGGCATGTCTGAAATAGAATTGCCTTAACTTTGCCTGTTATTGATCCAGCTATGCTAGGAAAGGAAAGGTGAAGCCAACAGCATTTCACAGACAAGATCTTAAGCCCACCACATACAGATTTTGCACCATGTGATTGAGGTATTTGCAGTGGAGCAGTGACCTGCATTAAGGAGGGGAATCAGTGACTTACAGGAGTGCATGATCCTCAGCTTGGCCAGTAAGCTGGACTTGGTCTGTCAGGACATACAGCAGCCAGGAAGAAAAAAAGGGCACAGCTCTGCCTTGGTCCTGCTATGCTTGTTTCCATCAGCATGGGAAATGCTTCAAGATCTCTAAGGACTGCAGAGGTCTCATGGCACAGCCACCTCCTGCAGCAGTAGATAACCTGCTTCCCTGTATCCTTTCCCACAGGGTGCTGTCACTGCTTGTCCTGTCACCCCTGTCCTTTCCTCCATCTTGGAACATCTTCCTCCTTTTCCAGAGAGATTTGTCCCTCTCCCAGTTCCCTCACTAACACTTTGCCACTTTCCCAGAGGTTCAGAGACAGAAAGATGGAAGAAAGAGAAAGAAGCACAGAGTGGAGAGAAGGCAGTGCTGCAAGGATAATGTCAGCTCAGTCCCTGCTCCTGTACTGTATAGATTCTAATTATTTCTCCTTACAGAAGAAAATTATTCTTATAATACGAAAAAGAGGTGACATTTAGGTTGGGGATTTTGATTTGTTTGGGTTTTTTTAAACATAGTCTGGGGAAGAAATTATTCTAACAATAGAATATATATTATAACTCTTTAAAGACTTTCAGATATACAAATAAAAGGAAGAGATTCCAAATTAAATCTAAACAACAACAACAACAAAAAAAAACCCCAACAACAAACAAACCAAAAAAACCCCAACAAACCAGATTTGAATGTGATGTGCTGGCTCTCTAAAAGCAGGTGTTGTAGCCCACACTCAGCTTTAGGTATCATGTTTCAGCCTGTTCAGAATGCATTTCTCTGCAGGATCACTGTCCATCCATTGGAAAGAAGGACCCTCCTGCTAAAGGGAGACTCAGATCTCCAAAGTCAAGCTCCTGCCCCGAATTATCCTTGAGTAGTCTGTGTCTCTACATGTCCTGGTTGGAGGGGATCACCCTTGTGCTGCAGGAACATGAGTAATGTGCATAAAGCCAGCAGGTGTGATTGCTCCCAGCATTTGCACTGCAGTGCTGTTGTGATGCTTTCCAAGTTATAGCCTGTCCAAAGGAGTTAGAACTGATTATCCCTGGGAAGAGTCTTTTAGTCACCAGACACAGATTAAAAGTGTGCTTTCTGATCATGCCTTCAGAAGCATGACTACCAAATATAATTATGAACATAGCAGTACTTGAAGTCCGAATCTCTTTAATTGCACAATGAAAAATTAAATTTTCAAGGAGCAGATTAATAAGTATTGCTTTTTGAGCAAATATTTCTACTTCCAATTAAAACATGAAGCTGTGTTTTTTTCCCAAATCAATTTCCATTTTATTTGTGCACGTTTTTATATGGACCAAAACCAAAAGAGGTTAAAAAGAAACATATACTGTGTGTGCAATGTGACAAAATTGTCATGTAACACTCTGACTCAAAACACAGAGTTTCTTGCAGACCTACTCTCTGTTGTCACTTTTTTTTCATTATCAAAATAGTTTGGCATAACTACATTTTCTTCCTCCCTCTCTGTCTACCCCTTTCAAGTATTAAACTTTTTCCTTTCTCACCTTCCCCACAAAGTCAAGAAACAGTTTGTTTTCAGGTCTGTTTTAAGCCCCTGAACCTGCACATCAAATAAACCAAGCTAGTTCCTCAGTGGATGAAAGATGGAAGGGAAATTATTAATAAGGTTCTTATTGACTCAGTGTAGCTTCAACGGGAACCACAACAGTTTATTCTGGTTTATATTTGGAGATACAGGCAAGCCTATTCCTGTGCTGCCCCTGTCAAATGATGGTGATGATTCTGCTGTAAAGAAAAAGGATTCAAAACAAAAGATTTACACTACTTAAAACAAAAAGAGCTTGAAACATTCTCCATAATAACAAGGCACTTAAACATAGACTTTCTTTTGATTGTTAAAGCAGCAGTAAAGTCCAGCCAACCCCCTACTCAGTCCTTGTGAGTTGGTTTCCATATTACCAGGGACACAAATGCCAGCTTAAGCCAGCAGGTGTTCAGAAATGGTTATTGTAAGAGAAACTTTAGAGACTCACAGTGGATCTCACAAAAAGATAATACCATTTTCCCTATTTTGTCAGCGACTTTATTTCTCACTGCAGCCGTGGAAGCTGTTTGCTGGAGGTTTTTCTCCCTTGCAACAGAACCTTGGCATAGGCAGCGAAGTATTTTGGTGGAATGTCTCAGTCTCTGAAAGGCTTTGGTCTGACTGTGTTCATGCACCTTTTGTTTCCTCTGAATGTTTGGTTCCTGAGACTTACTCAGGCATGAATGTTCAAAATGAATTTCAAAGATGCATATGCATGTCACCGTGGGAACTGAAGGCTGATCTCAAACAGCAGAGCTGCTGCTGGGGTCATTGTGTGCTTTATCCAGTTTGGGCATGGAAGCAGTGCCATGTGAATTATCTGAATAGTCACACAGCAACTGTGGTGGTTACAACTGGCACAAACTTCTTTGCCACTGATCTGGTGAGAGTAAGAATATCTCATGACTGTGAAATGATCTTAAATTACAGTGGCTGAAAGAAGTATATTTTGTTTGTGCAAACCAGTAACAGAAAAGAAAGTTAAAATGAACTTTTTTTTTCCGCTTATTTATGTACTCGGCTCAGTCTTGATCTTGAATCCTCTGTCTTCGCTTATTGGTTATGTTGGCTTTACAACTTCATTTCCAGATTATGTTTGAGAACTGTGTAAGGGGAAACATCCATATACTGCTCGATGGAAGAAAACATTTTCTTTTAGTAGGAGGATGAGAAGCCAGTTGTTTCACTTTTCAAGATCTTAGTTAAGTTGTTATTGTGCACTAAGGAAAAAAAATGCCACAGTGAGCCAAAGTTTCACAGTTCTGTGGTTCTTTATAGCAGTCCCATGCTCTGTGGCAGCTACCATAAGCTTAGACACTTCACAAACTTCTGTATTAGTTAAACAGACTGTAGGTCTGTAAGGATATTCACTGTTTGGTAAACAGTCAGTGTAATTAGTTGATACCTATGATATAATTCCTAAGAGGGCTTTTTTCATAACCAATATATTGCTCTTTGAACTGCCCTTAATTCATAATTTCCATCAATCAATGCAGGTACTGCATTCCCCAAACTGATGAAGTCAAAAATTATGAAAGCTTGCAGTAATAAAGCAATACAGAAAATGTTGCTAGACTTCATATTTAGCTGTGTAGTAATTTGTTCAGCATCATAGTTTTGTAGTTGAAACATTCTTCTTGATTAAGTGCTTTCATCCCAGCTAGGTGAAGTGATAGGAATTTTTATTCCCCCCTCTCTAGTTTGAGGAAGGAATAGCTTTATACTGCACAGCCCTTATGGCACCTCAAAGTGGGTGAAAGAAGAAACAGAACAGGAAATTGTCCAGCTTTCATGAACTGGCACCTGTAAACCTGGCTGTAGGGTACATGCTTTCCAAAGGCTTCAGTGTTCACCTGAGGTCACAAAAAGGGGTCTCACAGAAAGGGCTTCAAGTTGGGCACACCACAGGTAAAACAGAAGAGTAATTACTGCCTTCTCAGCAAAAAGAAATTAATCACTTAGCATTATTGTTAAAGCACTTTATGCCAATCAGGTTCATTTCTGAGCTAGTTCTAGAGATACAATGAATATAAGTTTCAGACTGCACAAAATGCAAATTGCGCCAATTTCTGGCAATAAAAGTAATGCTTTTTCTATCCTTTACTGTTTGATTTATTTGTAGCTGTTTTGAGAAATTCATGCAGTACAATTTTGGTGCTATTGCCTGCTAAAGATTTTCCCTCCTTTCCTTTTATTGGCCCCATTTCTCCCACACACAAATCCACAAAGCCACAGATGCTCCATTACAATGATGTCAGTCTTGCTACATGCTCCAGCTGTTTGGTAGGTACATTTATAAAGTTCAGCCTTTTACATTATGCCATAAATGTATATTTCATGTATAAACATAAAGTTAACATATTGCAGATCACTCTAAGTGTAATTTTAATGGAGGTTCAGTAAGTTTAAAAAATACTGAAAAGCATTTAATCTTTCCGTTGGCAACATTTTTATAGAAAGTTTTCCAATTTTTTTTTTCTTGTGCTGGGTTTAAATATTCCCTGCCCTCTCTGCTATTTCATCTTCTGTGATCTTTGGAAAAAGCAGGGAGTTATTATAGTAAGACAATATGTATTTTAAAGAAAGATGTCTGAGGAAAAATATGTTTCTCTCCACATCTTCTTGGTGCTCAAACCCTCACTTAGCATTCTGTACATTTACCAGCAAACCACGCTGCAAAACACCTAATTCTTGGAATTGCCAGATCTCAGTGATGTTCAATATGGCCAAAACACTACTGATAGGATGTGTAAATTTGAATAGATTGCTTTAAAATCTCATGAAGAATTGTGTCTGAGCCTTAAAGCCATTCTTTGTATTGTGTCCTGAATTTTAAAAGAAAGGGTAGATAGTGTCTATTTGGCTGTGCTTTTGCCCCTTTTCTCTATGGTATGGCTAAAGGGTTCAGCTCACTGAAACTCTGTGCATCACTGACGAGTGCCCACAGGATCCTTCCCTGGTCTCCCCTGGGTGCTCTCCTTCTTACAAAAAAGTCTTTATTTTTTTGCCCTCCCTTTGAGCTGGCTACTTTGTCTTCATTTGAATGTGGTGCTGAGTTATCACCATACTTAAACCAGACAGTCATTACTCTAAAATAAATTGCTTTGGAAGATTTTGAGGCCTAATCTCTGTTTTGTTGGCTCAGTACTGAAATGGCTCTCAAGAGAGCAGATGAAAGCTGGGATCAGGAGTTGCTGTTGCTTCAGGCAAGACCCAGAGTGCACAAAGGCCCTAATACAACTGTAGAGACTCAACTTTGGGACTGTGAGCTACCAGTGTGTGCCCACAGAAGAACCTTCATTAGCACCATGGATCTGTTCCATTCCAGACTGTAAATATGTAAAAGTCTGATAAACTCCTAACAAGAACCAGTGGCTCAGAAATACTGATAATGTCACCGTTATTTGTTTTCTTTTTCATTTTCAGGTCTTTTGTTATCCAGCAGATTCCAAGTAGCAACCTCTTCATGGTGGTAGTAGATAATGAATGCTTCTGTGATTCTATCCCACCAATTACCATGGCACCTATAGAAATAAGGTATATCCTTTTATTTACAAACTGGTCAGAAAGAGATTCGAGATGCAAATATTGAAAAACTTCTTAGCATGTAAAACTTGCATTGCACGACATCCCCATCCATTATATATGCTGTTTGAAATTAAGCCATCTGGGAATACGTTCTCACTATTTTTTCAATGAGAATTCTTTTTTTTTTTTCCTTTTTTGAACAACTAATATTAGTTAAGCAAGCACACTTACTTGTATCTTACGTAGCATAAGGTCATGGTCATCTTTGGACAGCTGAACATCTTTCAAATTAGACACTAGGTATGTAATTTTCATATAAGGATGGACCTAATTATAGTGGAACTTATAGAACTCCTTCTAATATGGATATCTCTTTGTTTAAGGTTTGACTGGAGCACTGAAAATGTTTCAGAATCCTGCTTTCCAAAACTACAGAAATTTAGCAAAGTGAATATATCACTTGATTTTTGGTTGCCCAACTTCTTATTTTAGGCTGTTCTGTAGTTCAGGTAGTTCAGGATTAGTTTTTTCCCCTAATTTGGAATTTGTCAAAAGCAGGCTACAGCATGCTTTTATTGCAGGCTCATAGACAGGTCAGCAGTGTAAGTGCACATGTGCTGTTGAAATCCCAGATCACAGAGAGGAAAGAGCTGGAATCACTTTCTTTTTCTTGTGGTGACCACACATATCACCTTGGGGTTTTAATGGAGAGGAAGGAAAGAGCTGAAAGATTTTCACTGTATTCATTTCAAAACACTCCCATGGGAATGCAATGCTCAGAGCATCTCTCCTTAACTGCCTTGAACATAATGAATCCCTTAAGTGTGAACGGTTGAAATCTCAGAAGATAAGAAGACGCCCAGAATCTTGTCATGGATTTCACCCTGAAGTGAGTTGCTATCTGTTTCTCCTTTCTTTTGGACTCTGGTGAATTTTTTATTTCTTTAAAAATAATTATTAGGAAAACTACCTTCCAAGATGAAATGTTGGGAAATATTTGGAAGACTCAGTAGTCAGGGAAGTGAGGGATATTGTAAGTGCTATGAGTCTTTTTTGTACTCATGTAGACAATGTCTTGATTTGCTGCTTTTGCAGACTGGTTTGTATCATGTCAGAGAACGGGGTAGGATGTGACCACTGGCAGCCAGGAATATCAGAGAACTTACCCTGGCTCAAGCAGTGGCCACAGGATTCCTTGTTAGAGATGGCTGGGAACTTCGTGCTGTTAATGTTTGCTTCAGCAATTAGCTTCAGTACAATACCTGTCATGCTATAGTCATTATGCTCACACAAAATATTGCTTGAGAGGGATAGTGACCCCTCCACTGCATCTATTTACTGCTCTGTGTTCTGCATAATACTCTCACAAAGTGCCAAGGAGACCAGGATGTGATTAGAGTGGCTTGTAGAGCATGGGTTCATAGACGTCCTTTTTACTCTGGAGTAACATTAATTTCTGCCTCTGAGGCTGTAATGAAATCTAGAACAAGACCTAAAGTGTAAAGTGAAGGGGATGGTGTAGTGCTTGTTTCAGTCTACAACCTAAGCTTGTTTAACTCAAAATGTATTATTCCCGAGTATGTTTAATTTATGAGCTTTGTTGTTTGCACCAGTGCTCCTATGTTTGCTAAAAAATCATGTGTCATAATTGACTGTAGTGGCTTGTATTTATTTTCCTTTGTTGTTGTTTTATTTTCTTTAGGAAAATGCAAGAGAATGTGGCGGTGTCTCAGGCCTTGGTGCTCAACCTTCTCTTGTTCTTCTTCCTCTGCTATTGACGATTTTCTCCAGGTGACATTGACTGATGTGTTCAACTGGCATGCTAAAACATGGATAAACTGTGAACTGGGAAGTGGTGCAACATAGAGGACATGAAATATAGTCAGAGCATCAGCATTTCATGATTTTAAACTGTTGGTGATATAAATTCTTAAAGATATGTTGAAAAAAAGGTTTATCTTTTTACTTTGCAAGTCATGCAGATGTGAATTTGGCATATGGCAGTCATGATTCATCAAAAAAGGACTTGGTAGATAGAGGTGACCATTGCTTTGTCCCATTGAAAACAATTTAAACTGTGTACTTTTTTCAATAAAGTATATTAAAATCACAGTTTCAGAGTGTATTTTAAGTATGCTAATATATTTGTTCAAATAATGAATGATGGGAAGAAAATAAAATAAGTGGATGATATTTTATTATGCTTTTAGCCTCTTTCTGAAAAAAAATCAGAGAAGGAAGTGGGGCCTTGGCTTTTACAATAAGGCAGAATTATTTTTATTAGCAAGTTAAGGAAACACCTGTGTGTGTATGAAGCTGAGCAGGTAATATATGGTGCTGAATTCTAGAGGTTTGGTTTCTGGAAATAGCTATAAAATATCTGCATTTAGAAAGTGAATCAAAGCCTTATTAAAGCCTTGGTTGTAACTTGGGCAAGCTTTGGGTCGAATTGGTTGATTTGGCTGCAGATGGCAAAAATCAAATATTTTTCATCTAAAGGAATAGGGAGAGATGTAGAACAGCCCACACGAAAGGGTGACACTGGTGTTCTGCTCTCTAGATCTCATGTCAGACACGAGCTCATTATGGGGAAAGTGATAAGCAGAGAAAGTCTGGCTTGCAACACATCTGTGTCAGCAGAACCCATTATTGATTTTCACTGAGTGTCCCTGATGGTAGGCAAAGATCTAGACCAGTATGTTTTTATTCCAGGCCTTACATTCTTCTTTGTAAGGGAAATGAGATAATAAAGATGAGCATATTCCTTTTGCAATTGGCAGCAAAGGCCCTGCTGTGATCTGTTTACTGAAGATCTTGCTGATCTTTGAACTATGAGAGTCTCAGTTTGTGTTTAGAGTTTTGTATGAAGCAGAATGCTATCAAATGATAACCTGTCTTCCTAACAATATAATACATTAAATGCAAAATAAAATGCCACTGTTCTAAATCTGGTGCTTGGAGATTGCAGTTTCCTGGTTGGGTGTAAGTTTGCTTGGATAAATGCTAAGCAGATTTGCTGTGTATCCTGGTTGGGAACAGGGAGATGAGCCACTGAGAGGGGCTTTGTTTTAAAGAATACTATCCAGCTTGTAAGGGGAAGAACTAGTAAAACAAAATTTCCACTCCAATTCTTTAATGGGTTCAACTGCACTGGTGCTCCCTCTGATTCTGAAACCATACAGGTCTTTGTACTCATAAATTTCTTATCTTTTTTTTGTTTTGGTTTGGTTTTTTGTGAGGGGTGGGGGGAGGGGTTTTTTTGGAGGGGTTTTTTTTTTAGTGTCTTTCTACAGATTTCTCTGTCCCTACTTATTGGTCTCAGAATCTCTCACTGTGGAATAATTTTCCAGCTGACATTCAGTCAAACTGTTGTCCTAGTGACATGGTCTTGTTTACTAAGCAAATTGGGAACTCAAGGCATTTTCTCCACTTGGGCTGACATGGCTTTCCTGCTGTTCTTTGCTTGGTTTTTCTCTGAGCTCCATTCCCCCTTACCATCCATTATTCTCACAAAAAAAATTAATGTCAATTCTTTATAAATAAAGTATTTTAGATTCTGATTCTCCAGGTTTCCAGAATTCACAACACTGCAGACTCAAAACACTTTTGTATATCTGATTACATTCTTCTGTAGTGGTATTTAATAGTTACAGCTAATACAATACAGGTGATTTTCCATGTTAGTTGAAAGTGGAAAAAAGCATCTTTCTCATACAACTATCTGATGTGTTAATCATCATTACTTACAAAGAAAGGAAATACATTAATGAAGTTTGTTTCTACAGAAGCTAGGTGAAAATCTGTAATAGTAATTTATGGTTCATTTTGGAAAGAGGTGGGTAGTTTTTTAATTGCAGAGGAGCCAGGGAGTGGCAAGAGATATTAAAGTATGACAACCCAAAATAATGTTGAGAAAGAGATTAAAATATGGGTATGTAAATGAATATTGCTCAGAGAAGTGTGGCAGTTCATTTTCACACACTAAGGCAAAGCTATGAAGGCAGAGTGCATTGGTGAACCCAAACAAGCCACTGTGTGAAACGGAGTAATCCAAGTCAATTGCTAAATGTAAAAAACATTTTTATGAGTTGCTATTTCTGTTATTGAAGCAACCTGTTTAACTTTGTATCGACTCCTTGGAAGGTTCTGGTGCAGTGTGAACCCAGGTTGATAAAGCCAGTCAGGAAGAATGGACACAAGGCCAAGGGACTCCAGGGTGTGTGTGTGTGTGTGTGCACCAGTCAATCCCTTCTCCAGAGGGAATGGCTGCAACAGGAACAGCCTGGCCTGGACACAGAAATGATGGTTGTGAGTTCCATGGGACAGAGTTCTCTGACAGGGGCTGCTTGAAACAGATTTCCGGAAAAGCTGATCTCATGTTCGTGCTGTTCCTGACTCTGAGTTTGCTGGTCTCTGTGTCATTAGCTCTGAAGGTGTGAAGATATCATGCCATGAAGTGAGTCTGCTGTCATTCCTGTGCCTGTGTCAGGTCGTAGAAGGTTACGGAATTTAATTCCATTACCTCACTAATCCAAGATGCTGTTCCTCTTAAATACTAAAATTATTATGCAAGGTCTCATGCAAAGTCAGTTGCAGTAAATAGCAAAACAAATATGTGTGCATGAGTATACATACAGCTGCATATGTGTGAGCTACATATACTTTTTAATAAACAGGAAATTCAGACATCTTCTGTATCTTTTATCTCCCTGAATCTGAGGACAAATCCAAGGAGACCTGGGACAACTGTACAATCATCTTCTGCACAGCAAGAAGCAGAGCTAAAAGCTTTAGCTTTTGCAGGGCTTGGATCTTTTTTCTTCTTTACTCTCTTTGCTAATGGCATTGATTTGCAACTTATTAGCCCCAGCTGCCTCCTCTTCCTTTAATCTTGATAAAGTAAAAGCTGTCTGGGGGCTCAGGGCTGGCCATGGACACACCATTTTCTAATAGTTTTGTGTGGGAAAACTGTCCATAACTGTCAGTGCTGCAAACACTGCTTTAAAATCCTGTAAGCCAGAGAGCCTCAGGCAGTTTTCCACAGCTGTGCTATCTCCTCTCATTGTTTTTGTGACACTGAGACTGCCTGACCCACTGTGTTTGGCTGCCAGGGCCAGCTCTGCAGTATGTGTGTTCAGTGACACAGGTGGTTGCCCTGGGCAAGAAGATATTAAAAGCAGCAGTAATTGTTTCATTGGCTAAATAGCTTCAAGAGGCTGTTTCAGTTTTCTTCTGATAGCAGGAGCCCCAGAACAAGGCACTGGCCTGTTCAGCCCTTTGAGTTCACAAGGCAAAATAGAAGTTTGGTTCAGAAGTTTTGTGGCTGGAAGCCTCCAGTTATTTCCATGTGTTTCCTGAGCCCTTTATAGCCTTTAAGGACTTTTATATCTTGGTACATTCTGTGCCTCAGAAATTCCAGCTCGTACAAATTTAATGTAAATAGGCACTCACAATTGGAAAGTCTTCTGCAGAAGAGTGCATCAAAACCTTTCACCCGTGGAAAATATTTATATTTAATTTTCCTATTGGATTATTCTTTTCCCTGAGCTGCCCCAGATACTCCCAATGATATGCAGTCTTTTTTTCTGCTTGTTCAAATCCTGCCCCATGTATTTAGCTGCCTTGCTGTTTATCTGGTGTACAGCAACATATTCCCTGTGACAGGTCCAGCTCCCATGTATCTCCTGAGAGAAATGGTTCCCATGTACAGAGTCCAGAAGGTCTCACTGGAGCTTATCACAATCCAGTCTCAAGACAATTTTCTTCTCTCTTGTTTTTAGCCTTTGGCCCTTAAGCTCAGATCGTATTTCTTCCAATATAATAATATTCTTGCTGTGGTTCCTTGGGAGGATTTGTGTCCTCTTCACGATTCAGTCCTATGTTTCTTCCCAAGAACAGTTGTTGGAACTGGATGTTATAACTTGGATATACCAACTCAGACTCTATTCTTGTGATGCTCTGAGTGGAAGGATAGGTCTCCAACTCTTCCAAACTTTTTTCCCTTCTTCCCATGGTAACTGTGGGTAACTAAGCAAATGTTATTTTATTGTTTGCACTTTATAACAAATTAATTTTGAAGTCTACAGTTCTGCCTAGCAGATGCTTTGAAGAATTTCAAAGCACAATGTTAATTTAGGATGGGCTCATTAATTGTTCTTGTGTTAGACATTTTTTATTATTTTATCCTAAGTCTCATGGTGTCTTAATTAAGAGTAGCCAACTGTGGATTGATCCAGCCATCCAAGTGATGAGAGGCTAAAACCTTAAGACTACTTCCTTTTCAACAGTTTTAGCAGATTTGATTGCTCATGACTGTGGCAGGAATAACCAGGTAATTGTGTTTGTGTCACACTACCCTCTAACACCTCACCAAGTGTCAAAAGCTCACATTTGGGCTCTGCTCTGCTGCTAACAGCTCTGGCAGCAGATGGAGTGTGCTGACGACGTAGAAAATTTCAGGCAGTTCACACAAAATTGACAAAATAGTATTGAAAAAAAATCATTGCAAAATCACAATAAGTGGCATGAAAGCAACTGTGTTCCCTGTGATACTTTCCTTAATTGCAAGTCCTTTCCTTTGTTATCTTTAAATGGAATTGAGGAATTGAGGGATAAATTTCCAGGATGTCATGTCACAGTGCTGTAAAATCCAAGATGCTTTTGAAGAGTTGAGCTCTGGTTCATTCAAGTAGTGCAGAATTTGGTTATCTCCTACTTGGATTCTTTTATCAAGAGGTTATAAGGAGTTGACAGCCAGTAGGGCCTCTGTAAGATCAAGCTGGAAAGCTGTTTTTTTCATTCCAGATGTGGTCTTGAACTGCACTTATATGTGTTTAGAGCAGCCTTGTAAGAAAAGGTTACACTTGACAATTCTGAGTCAGATTTGAACCTTAACACCAGAAGTTCAAGTGGTTAATGCTGGGTTTGTTTGACTATGTTAGGATTTAGTTTGCAGCTTTAACATGCTGGGTATTTCACTTCCAGGAGAAAGGGAAGATCAGATTTCAGTTCATGGTGAGAAGTGTTTTGAATCAGCTATTTAAATGTCTTAGGCAGAGTGCTAAATGTTTAACAGAGGAAGCTAGCTGGGACTAGCTGGGGTAGCTGAATTAACTGACAATGCTTGGGGCACACATGCAAACGTGCAGATGGATCCTGAAAGAGGAAACAGAATCGTTTTGGGTTTTTTTCTTTGTTATTCATTTGGCGTTGGTCAGTTGGGTTTAACTGGGAAAATGAAATATTATTTTTCATTTGCCCATGTTGCTTGGAGGGTGTATGTGGGGGAAGAATTGGTTTGGAAGCAGTCAGCTGCATTCCTGGATCTTCTAATCCTTCCTCTGAGACATTACTGTGATATGCGCAATAGTTAAGAAAGAATCCCGTTTCTGACAGTATTTTTTTATCTATTATAGTTAATGAAGCTGTTTAGGTACATCTGATTAATGTCTACAGATGTGAGTGAAATAATTAGGGAAAAAAGTAATCTATTACATTGCTAGTTTCTAAGCATCAAAAACAAACCAGAGCAACAATTAATTTGTAATTCCATTATCTCTAACAGACTTTAAAAAGCTGGACGTGAAACCTGGTCGTAAAGACTCTAATGGAGTCTTGTGATTTCCCATCATCAGATGTCTGTGGGTTTCAGAAAGGCATTTTTCTTTAAAGTAGACATACTTCCTGCTCTTTCTTTTGCAGTCTTTCAAAGTCTAAACCCAGAGAATTTCAAGAACTCCCAGAAAATCTGTCCTCTGGAGAAACAGTAAACAAAGAATATTTTGAATTCTGCTTAAAACCTGGAGTTAATATGATACACTTGAATTCATACAAGTATGGACTCAATAAGGGATATCTAGTTAATATCCTTTAGGTCCACCAGTAATGATATAAACAGAGATCTCTGTAGGAAGATAAATATTTTGCAAGATATAGAAAGGTCAAGAATTTTTATTTTCCACTGATAAAAGTTTTCTTGGCAGAAAACCTCCAGATTTTATTTAAAAGGAAAAAAGCTTTAAAAACTTGGGTTTATGAGAACTCAGAGGGGCATTGTTTAAGTCCAGTTTTCAACCATGAAATCCTTTTGACATATGGCAGTCATTATGCATTTGCATCTGTCTATCTTGGAGGATTTTTTCTAATAGAAGATACTTAAAAGTTTCACATTTAACATATTTTTCAATAAACACTTGAGAACTTCTTAACAGTAAACAATGATCTTAAACTGACGTGCCAAGCATGTAAATGATCTACAACTTCTAATACACCAAGATTGTTGCATATTTTCAGCCCTGCATTTGGGACCTCAAGGCAATGCTGTTTCAGATTAGGATAAACCATGAATTTCTTAACTGTTTCACTTGAGAGAAGAAGGCATTATCGTTCTGATATTCATGGCAGAAAACCTGGAAATTTGTCCTGCCCATTCCTTTCCAAACACAGCAACCCTATCTTCATTAGCATCTGACAGATTTAAGATTAGTGGAGGATACCCTAATTCAAAAAAAAAAAAAAAAAAATTAAATACTCCGAGTAAGATAAACAGGAAACGCCCTTCTATGTTTTATACTGCTTCCCTGCCTTTCCCTGAGCTTTTGCCTCAGTCTTACACAAGAAGAAAAATCCCTTGTAGCATGGCAGGCACAGAGGAAAGGTTATGGTCTCTTGAAAGGGAAGACTGACACATTTTCCCCCCTGTCTCCTTGTACCTATCAGTAGAAATATTCATGCCACATTCTTGGAAGTATTCTTCCTTTCATGCAGACCTACTGGTAAAGCTGGCTGTGAACAGGGAGGGCATACAAGATTCAGCTTTTTTGTTATGCTTTAGAGAGTGAAATGAAATTTTTTTGGACAGTATTTTTGGCGGCTTCAGTACACAGCAGCTCTTATGGAAAAAAGAGACAACATTCATTCTTGCAGGCAGTGCCTCAGAACCCAGAACAGGCAGCTTGGTGACACTTGTGTTTGTGACAAGGCACTGGGCAGGAGCCACGTTTGCTGTTGGAGCACAGGCAAGGACAGCACAGACTGAAACTGCAGCAGTTGGAGACAAGGGAACAGGGAGGGAAGTTGATTCCGAGTAAATTCTGAAAAATGGGAAAACAAAAAGACAAGTTACCCACTGAGCTTGGTTTGGTCTTGATTCAACAGAGATTTCCTCTGGAATTCTTCTACCGTATTGTCCTCTTTTCACAGTGTGGGAGATGAAAATGCAGAGAGCTCAGGATGTGAATCCTTTGAGATTCTGCATTTGTGTTTCAATCAGGAAGTAAGAGTAGTCTGGTGCTTGACCTGACTGGGCTGTAAATACTTTGCCCCAGAACTGCTACATTGATCAAATCAGGAAATAAAACTGAGGAGCTCAGGTTTCAGTCAGTTGTGTGCAAACAATGTGAAGATTTGGCTCCAAAGATTTTCACCTATCAGCTGGTGGTTCAGCCTATTAAACTGCAGTGTCCTGTGAGAAGATCATCTAAATCAATACAGAATAAGAAATCAAGTGTAAAATCACCTATATCTCACAAGTGCTGCTAGAGTCTTATCCCTTTTTTAATGGAAATAACAGCATCATAGGTGCAGGTATCTTTTGCCTATCTTTAGTGAGTTTTAGCTGGAGTATATAAAGTTCTTCATTTAAAGTATCTGTTATTTTAAGGTCAGTGCTATAAGAAGCTGATTTGAAAAATAGCTCTTAAAGTATGTACATTTATCATGCTTATCAGAAGTCACATTTTCTCTGAAAGAGAGAAATCTTGAATGGTGCCTGTAAGCCCTGAAGTATAATATCCTAAAAAAGTCTGCTTTCTGGAAGAAGAGAGTATTAAACTAATCTTAAAGCCTTAACATAAGTAAGTAACTGTGAAACATTGCAAAATATTCCCAAAAAGCCTCTTGGCCCATTTGTTACTGAACTTCTAGAAACATAAATTTCTGTTACCAGCACTGTCTTCTGGAAGACATTTGCAACTCATATAAATGAAAAAACAGGCGCTTATCAAACAGACAATGCTTTAACCTATCAGTAGATCAGGTTTTGGGTTTTTTTAATGGCTGAATAATCACTGAAGAAGCACAATCACAGTATTCATGAAGAAGGAAAGAGAAAGCAAATGGATATAAAATTGATCTATCATTCTTTGTTCCAGTCTTTGGAGACTACTGGACTCCACATCTGTTTCTTCTCCATAGTTTTATCATGATGGATCTTTTCTGCTTATAGGGCTCTAGGTCCTTTTAAATCCTTCCATTTTTTTTGTTTCTATTCCTACTCACTTTTTTCCATGAGTTTTGAAAAACAGTCCTAAAACACCCAACAAACCACCCAAACCTACTGTCATACAGAGGAAGAAAAAGAGCTCAGTGAATCTTTTTGGAGTTTTCACGTAGCCTGCTGCCATTAGAAGCAGAAAGATGAACTTAGCACTGCTACAGGGTGTGTATCTGTGTATTTGTATGTGCTGCAGTTCTGGGCAATAGTTATGCTGTACAGAACATCATTTTCCTCATGCAGGTATTGATAAGCAACGTGTCACCCCAGCACATCCTCACTTTCTGGTTCTGATTACACCCTCTTAACCCAGCCTGTACCTGTGCCCTGGAGGGCCATAACTCATGGAATATTATGGGCCATGTATATTTCAAGCTGGCTTCTCAAGTGACAGCATAACTCTTTTGAATCTCCTGGTCTAGTCTTCAACAGAGAGCATAAATCCTTGTCTCCTGATGAATTTGAAGAGTGTGGCAGCATTCCCTGTATCCATACTCTGCTCCCTACCCTTCCTTCCATCTGTGTTCCCCACTGCCTCTGAAGTGTCTAATGTATGGGCTGGGAGGTAAAATTAGGAAAGAAGATCTGTTGAGAAGCCCCAAATGACAGCATTTTTTTTTCAGTTCTCCCTGGTTTTACTTGGTGTTTCTCAAGGATTTCTTGGGGAGAATCAGCTTCAGTTCCTGTTTATACATTTCATAATGTGATTTTTAGCACCTGTGCCCTACTTGAAGTGGCTTGGCAGGACTAATGAAAAGTAATTGATTTCCATGGTGCATTTTTAAACTATCTTCTTGAATGCAATAGAGAGTACAGTGCTTTATCTGTCAATTCATCTTTCCTTTTGTTTCAGGGAAAGGAAAGATATTAGTTTTATCTTGAGGCTTGACTTGAACAAAATGCTATTTTTCCTTCTGTTTCTCTAGAGTTTGCTGGAAGCTGGACTGGAAAGGACCAATGACACCTACTTAGAGCAATCTGAGCAGGGAATAAAAGTACATATGGGTCTGATTCTGTGATCCACTGCAAGCATTGTGTGCTTGAAGTGGCCACTGGTGACTGGAACCTCATCGTTTCTGGCCTTCTGCAACTTAGAGTTTGGGGGTTTTTAGCAGAGTTTTAAATCATGCATTGCCCTCTTGGCTGTTCTTAAGATCTGCAGTCCTGTGCTGACTTCTTCAGCTGCAGTGAATTTAACCTCTTAGCTAACACAATTGCAAGAAGAAACGCTGTGCATATCCGTGCTGCTGCTGCTGCTGCTGCTGTGTTTTCACCCTTTTTCACCTATACTGTTCTCAGAAACTGACAGTTCTTGAAAGGATTGGAGACCATCATTATTCTTTTTTTTTTTTATTCAGTTGTCTCAGGTTAATAAATGACCTTTTACCTTTGCTGAGGAATTTCCCCATATGTCTGCTCAAAGAATTTCCTTGGATGATTCTCTGTGGATTTCATTCCATGTTTTGTAGAGGTGAATTATGATTGGATTAGAAAGGCGTAAATCTTCCTGAGTTTTCAGGAGATTATTTCCTGGATTTCCAAAGTTAGCAGTATGTCATTCTATCTTCACCCATGCCATGGGCCCTGTATCCCTGTTCCAGGTGGAATTGGTTTCTGTCTGGTTGAAATTAATTTGTTTTAAGTTGGAATTCTTAAATTTTAGCAATCAAGAGCAACTGAGACCATGCAAATATTAAGCAAATGGCTTTTGAGCACAACTTCTAAAGTGATTCAGAAAACTCACTGCTGACAAAACATAGTCTGCCTAATTTTCTGTCTGTAAAAGGCAGCTCTCTATCAGGTGAGATCTATTTGGTCCAGTGGAATTCAGTGAAACCTCCAGAGTTTAAGCTAATTGACAGCAAATCATATCTATTTTCTTTTCTTTATTGTGAAAGGCTTCTAAGATATTGCATGTTACTTGTTTTATCATTTTGTTATAAAGCGAAATGCATATTCTTGAAAATTCTCTTGAAAGTGTAGCAATTATTTCTGATCATTTTGCCCAGTGAAATGTTAGCTTAAACATGTTTCTTTAAAAATTGTAATGAATAGTCTCAGAAGTTTTTCAGTGTTCAATGCATTCAAAAAGATTCCAGTTTCTGTGCACCTCTGCTGAAATGAAAGCAACACTAATTGCACCTGGGGGGTCCTGTCAGGACATAAGGATCTAAAACATCAGGAAATTATTAGTGAAAGAAACAAATATTAGAGATGCCAGGGTCACACTTGCAGATGCTTCCTAATTTGAGGAAGTCAAATATTAGAGCTGCTTCCTAAGTAAACCCTGTAAGCTCCTATTTTCCTGTGAGTGTCCCCAAGGAGCAGCTGGCACGTCTCCCTGCCCTGAGCCAGTGCTGGGCAGCTCTTACAGCTGCTGCTGTTTCACTGGGGGCTGGGTAAAACTCTGGGTCAATTCTCATTGAAAGCTGCCGCTTTGCACAAGCGTAATTTTGGCAGCTCAAAATATTTTGTAGCTGGTGCTAGCTGTATCACCCATTGTAATTTTAAACATCATCTCCATTCTCAGCCATCATCCCCTGTTGCACAATCTCAGTAAGTCTGCAGGGCATTTGCTCACCAATTCTGTGAGGTGGGACTCCAGGAGCTTCCTTCTGCTTTCTTATCCTGTTAACCTGCACCCCAGTCTGCTGGGAAGGGCTGGAACACCCCTGGCTTGGTTGGACTGGTGTATCAGCTGTAATTACACCAGCCTGGCCAGTATAACTCCCCTTTTGGATGTATTTAGTTTAAAGTAAAGATATCTTTTCTTCTTCACACAACTTTCATAGTGAGATAAACTAAGCCAGAGATGAGCACTCATAGCCCTTATATGAATGTAAAAATAGAGAGTTGTATTTATATCCCAATTACAACAGTTGTAACGAAGCCACTATAGCTGTGCTGGTAAAATTCCCAGTGTAGTGAAGCCCTGAACTAGCGAGCAGAGTCTGAAAGGTTTGCAGGTGGCTGATGCCATCCATCTCTAAACCAACACCATGTGCAGTTCAGGCAGCAGCAGTCTGTGCCTGGTTCAGTGTGGGGTAAGGCTGAGGTCAGAGGGGACCTTTAGGGGCTGTGATGTTTTCCCAATCTAAATGAAAATAGAGCTGTAGGTTGAGGAGTGGACTTTGGAGGGGACAGAGATGATGCTGCCAACCTGGCATTTCCCCACCTTTTTAAAAGGAATTGGTTTTGGTCAGATTTGTACCCAGCAAAGAGCTTAATTGCTTCTGATGTGGAGCAGGAGCCTCTGCCTCTTCCAGATAAGGTGACTGCAGTGCAGCTTTGATTAGGCCAGAGCTCCAGCAGAACAGGCTGATAAAGAAGGATGTCTCCTAGTTAACAGATGCTGGTGCAATAGCACAAGGCCCTGCTGCTTTGTAATCTACAGCTGTTAAGTCCAGACTGAATTTAAAAGGACACTATGTTTGATTTAGAAAGACCCAAACAGCTTTGGACTATCCTAGGATGACTTTCCAGTGTCATACCTTTGTAGTTAAAAGGAGCAAAAGCATCCCCTTTCACTCTAAAGGGAGGAGACAGGTGTCTACAAACCCTTTCTTAATGTCATCCCTTCCTAGAAAAGCCTCAGGCTGCTGACTGATCTTCAGGGCATTTTGCAAAATACCTCCTTTTCTATCAATTTTAGAGGTTATGTGTTATGATGGTAATTGGAGCTCTGTGATGGTTGGAAGGTGGGGGAGTTTACCACAGACCTAATCCCTGGCTGTTAAGGAAGGATGTGAATATTTAAATCTTGTCTGGGTAGTTTAGAAGGTACAGAAAGATTCTTCTAAGTTCTCATTCTTTGTGACAATTTCTATAAATATTTAAACACATACTGTTAGATGCACTGATAACCTTTGCCTCAGGATTGTTTATATTTTAATTGTACCTAGAATAGTTTAATAAACTGTGTATATAAATTATATACACTTAGAGAGCTAGCTGTTATGGGAAACACCCTTTGATATTTTTCATAGTAACAAATCAATCTCTGTTCAGGAACAAACATTATACTAAGCATGGAAAAATTGCTAGAGGGCTTGGATATTTTTGGAACTCTAATCCTGATTTTCTAACATTAGATTTTGGCCACTGAAAGTAGCGTAAAATATCCATAGAGCTTTGCTCTCTATAGAGAGACCAAAAAAAGTGAATAAATCTTCTAAATTACTGAATGCATTCAGAAGAGAAGGACTTCTAATCACATTTCAGCTAGTGCTGCAGACAACCAGCACTGAATTGGGGAAATCAGATAGAAGCTCTAGCAACACTTGGGGATAAAATCTGGAGCTGATGAACAGGCACACGCACACCTTGTGCTGATTCAGAGAGAAGTGTGCCATTGATGAATTACTGAGATCGATGCAAAAGCTTTCATTGAACTCTCTCTTGCCCTCTCAGCTGCTGAAGGGAGCAGTGTCTGCCCTGAGCATTCCTGCAGGGAGGAATCTGGCAGAGCTGTGCCTGCCCTGTGCTGTTCTGCAGGGACAATTTTCACTCTCCAGCCACCAGCTCAGCTGCTTTCTCACAGTTCCTTTTTTCCTCACTAAAAGCAGGGCCCAATTCTGACTGCCTTTGCAAAAGGAGGGAAAGCTGAAAGTAGGAGAAATCTGGCTGCTGTGAGATGGTATAGAGTTAGTCTGATAGCTTTTTAAAGTGCTTCAGGATCTCTGGGGATGAGATGTGTAAATAACTTCCAATTATTATGCTTTAAACTGTTCATTTAAAAATATCTGCTTAAGTATTTGGCACAGTGAGACAGGACTTGTTGAACCCAAGTTGGAGACCTGTGTGAAAGCATAAGCAAGGGGCTTTAATGAAGTTCTCCCAAGGCTCAGCAGCTTGAAGAGCTTCTTAAAGAAGTGTGCACTGCCAGGCTGGTTTGTTCCCAAGCCCTCACAGCTCTGGTAATATGGTTTGAAATGAAAATAAAATACAGAAGCTTAGTTAATGTATGCTACTTCCTTTGCTGAGTTTAACACACGGGCTGAGTCCTGAACTTTCTTGGTCATTTTGATGATTGGCCAATTATGTATAATACACTGTACACTTTGGCTTTTTATTTCCTGTTTAATTCTGAAAAAAAACCCAATTACAGTACTTCTCTAAGAAGCAATTGTAGTCTTTTTAAATGTCACGGCACATTAAACATGCTTGTATTTTAGCAATTGCCACAATGCATTACTGCTCAAAAAATAATTTATGCACATTACAGATAAAAGACACAATAGATTTTGAGGAAAGACTTCATGCCTCAGAAATAAATTATGGCAGTTGTGCAACAATATGGGTAGCTGTTAAATTGTATTAAGATGTGGTTAACATTTTTGGACAAAAAAAAAATTAGTATAGTTTTGTTGTAACCTTTTGCTTTCCATGGAAAATATTTTTTCCTTGAGGGGAATAAGCCAGCATCTTTTTCTAAAAAAAAAAAAAAAAAAAAAAAAAATTTAAATCCAAATATCTTTGCTTTGAACTAACATTAAGAAACAAAATGAGCAGTTTCTGTTCCATTTAAAGTGTGTAGTAGTAGTGTGTAGTTCTGAATTTAATGTAAAAATGTTTATTAGGATGGAAAATGCTATCTTTTTGTTGACTACCTGTTCTTTTTTTTTTTCTTTACTTGAGAACTGCAAAGCTACATAAAGTTTTAAGTGTCTATAAATAGCATCATGTTTCAATAGGGAAATAGAATTCAGATCCGCCTGATTGTTGTCGTTGGGAAAAGCAGATGAGGAATGGGACATTTTCCTGAAAGAAAATGCTGATTGTTAACACTGGGAAAAGCAGATGAGGGATGAGACATTTTCCTGAAAGAAAATGCTGTCTCTGTTCAATAAGTTTTCCCCTTCATGCTGCAGTGTAGCTGTCAGTGGCCCTGATCCAGCAGGCTCTAAAGTAAGTTTGCCCAGATTCTTACACAGCTCCATCAGCTTTGGTGGAAGAGCCTTTTTGCTAAAAATTAAGCACATGCATAAATGTCTCCTGGAGCAGAGCCCAGCTTAGCAAGGGGCTTTACCCCCTGGCAGGACAGGGCTGCACAAGCCGGGTCTGAGGCTGTTTGCACAATGTGTTCCAGAGCCACACTCAGCCACTCATGGATCCTTTGACTTCAATATGGGCTTGTTTTGGATTCTTTGTTCCAAAATGTGGATTTGAATACAAATGAGCCTGAACACAAGCCAACAGAGGAACCTCTTTCTATCTCAAACTATTAAATGCGTAAGCATCTTCAATTAAAAATAAAAACTAAACAAGGGACCTGACACACACTGACTGGAGCTGTAAAAGCCATGTGCTTACGTGGTTTTATTTATTTTTCACATGTGTGTAATTAAACACTATCAAAGCAAGCCCACAATAAAATACAGTGGGACGTCAGCATTAACATCTGTCTGCCCTGTGTTGTTCAGTGGAGGCAAACAAAGCCCCCTTTTCCACCCCTCTCTGTTACACTCTGTACCTTGCTTCAACCAAGAGCATGATGACCAGAGCCTGGCCCACACCCACTTTCTTCTCTTAGGAGGAAAGCAGAGTCCTGGTGGGGTGTGCTTTCAGCTAATCTGCTCAGACAGACACCCCTGTGATTTGTGTGCCCTGCCTGATCTAGAATCTCAGATCAAAGGGAAGGGCAGGCTGGTAATGTCAAAGCACACAGCTCCCAGACTGTGCAAGTGAGGAACAGCACCTTGAGCTGCAGCCGTAAAGGGAATCTGCCATAAATCCTGCTGTGGTATTAGAGCAGGATAGGTGAAAGCCACCCACTGTGTTTGGCTTGTAGCTGCCACTTGGCTTTTCAAAAGCCTGTTCACTTTTTTTTAAAGATATTTTGGAGGTCTCTGTTACAGCAACATGTAGTTCTGTACTCTTATAAAGCCAGCGACTTGCATGCTTTGTGCTGGAAGCTGAGAGTTTCTGATGACATGCACATCTATGTCAGGGGAGTGACAAACATTAGTGGCAATAGCCAGCACTTCCAGTCAGGAAAGGGAGATGTTCATTTCCATCCCAAGGCTTGGTGCATTATTTGGGCCTTGTGGTTGGACCAAAATCCTGGCAAACCAGAGCTACATGGCAAAACACTCAATAATCAGGATTAGGCAATAAAATGGAAACGATTTGAGGGATATTGGTGGATCCTGGGTGTGGAGACAAATTTCCCTCCCAATTTGCATTGGATTAAAGCATCTGGGAAAAGAGGCCGAGTGCCTGAATGAAGCCAGAATTATGGAGAGAGCAGTAAGGGCTGGCCTGAGGGAAGCTGGTCAGGGAGCCTGTACTGTCAGAGATGTGCTCAGCAGGAAATACCTGTCCTAAGACACCGGGAATTTTGGCAACAAGGATTCAGCACTGTAGGTAGAAGGTGTACGCTTACCATGCCACAGCCTGCATCCCTTTGGCAGGAAAATCTTTGATCACACTGCAAGAGCTCTCCTCGGGGTGGAGCTGAGGCAGGGCTGTCAGCTGCTCTGGAACTTTCCCCATCCTCTCCCCTGCCTAAAATCCCACGAGTTTTGCTGGAGAGAGAGGAGGTAAACAAGAAGAAGACAAGAAGTGTTTTTACTGGGAAAAATTGCACTGGAAGCACAAGTTGGCTGAAACAAGCCAACACCTTGATTCTTTGAAGTCCTTTCAGCTTTGTATTAGCCACAGGGAGGAATGGTTATTTAGCCACCCCTGCCCTGCAGTTGAGTGAAGTTACCTGCTGCTCTGAGGAGTCCCTTTGGTGTCCTGGTGATTTTCCTTGTGTGATCATCACAGACATTTTCTGTAATTCCAAAGATGTAGCAGGACCATCAGCCAGGAAGGAACCCTAGCGCTGGAAGTTGGGGTGGACACCAAATGGTTTCAGTGGTGCCTTGGACAAGAAACTGTTAAGCTTGGGAGGGTTGGGTCCTTTCAGAAATGAGATGTGTAAAGACAGTTTGTGCAGGAATTGCCACACTGTAGTGACTTGGTTAAACAATGAAAACAGACAGGCTTCTGTTGTGGGTGCTTTGTAACATAATACTCAAATGATTAATGAGTTACTGGAGCACCAGTAAAGACCCAACTATTATTCTGCATGGCATTCATGAACTGCATGAACATGGCTCTTTGGCTGGAGAAAAAACTCAAAAGTCAGAGCTTTGGAAAGGTAAAGCACATTAAAATGTTACGCTCTTTTGTGTCAGCAGGAAGCGCAGTAATGTGAAACATCCACCACATATTTAAAATGTGTAGGCATATTTATATATGTGCACGTGTGTGTATTTACAGGGAGAGAAAATAGACCTATGGGATTCTACTGTTTTTAAAGCTATTTGCAGCTATTCTGTAGCATTTTTGTAAAAACAATGTCTAGAATGAAAGAAATGAACACCCAAAAGTAAAATAAAATGAGGTAAATCAGATTGTTAGATATCATGCTGGTCTAAAAACTCAATCTACAAGAATTAATTGGGGAATTGGACCGTGAAAGCCAAGAAATGGGGCCTGAAAATAAACTTGATTAAGAAGATAATGCTCAAGACATACAAAGGAAGACTGATTAGCATAGACGAGAACATCAGTGAACAAGCAGAGGAATAAATCTCACATAGACAGCTGCTCAGATCAGATCAGAACATATTTAAAAGATAAAAGACAACATAAGGAGCAATTTCTCATTTAGACTGGAGAGGAAGGCCTCCAACTGATGTATTCCTTCTATAAATGGCTTTTGGCCAAGACACAAAGCTTTGTCCACAAGAAAATATGGTAGTTGGTTTGCTTTTATCCTGAAAATCTGTAGAGAGACCATGACAGGAATTCCATTATGAGAAAGGGACACAAATGATGAATAAAACAAACTTAATCAAAAAATACATTTAAAAAGAGAATAGTTAATAGATTTGGGACATGAGGGTGGGAATGAAGTTATGACTGATAACTCAGGCACGTGTGAAGTACATGACCCCTAAACCTCATAGTAAAACTCTGCCAGTTCTTTGGGTTTGGTTTTGGTTTTGTTTTTTTTTTATTTAGTGACTAGGCATTCGACCAATCACTGGAGTGCAGATTGCTGCTGTTTATTAATTTATCAAATATCGTGATGAGGGTGTAAGAGTGAGAGAAAGTCTCTAGAGGATGGGTCATTCTGCCAAAAATCTCAAATGAATCCTCTCTGCTCTTAAAGAGAAAAACAAAACCAGAAGAAGGGTGGCAAATACATAAGCTACAAGGAAGTACAGACAAAGTTAGCTAAAGGAGCATTTTTAATTTAATTTAATTTTATTTTATTTTATATTGACAATAGAGGCTTAGAGGAAGAGGATGGAGAAAGGCCTGAACTTGCCACCTGCATTTTTCCTGGGGTAAGTAAACACACATTTTCTTTTGTCCCAGGAGAAATGAATAAGGAGAGATGGAAGACCTAATTTGTCTAAAGCCCCTTTTTCGTTGTTGTACAGCATTTTGGTGAGTCTAAGTCCCAAGGAACACTGGCTTGGTGTGTCCTCACAGGCTGGATGTGCCTGGAGATGTACGTGGTTGGGTATTTTCGGTCAGGCACACACAGTCACAGCTGTTGCTATTTTTGCCCTGACTCCTCTCTAATCACTCAACACATTTTAAAGCAAGATATAATGATAGACTATGTTGCCAAGACAGAAAAATCAACAGAGTATCTAAGGAAATATGAAAAGAAATGAAAATTCAAAAATGTATCTGGAAGAGAAATATAACAGACAAAAAAACTTTTGATAAAGGCTGTTCTACAAACTTGGCAATGTCTCTGCTGTAAGTAAATACGACGGTCTGCCTGCCTTGCTTTATGTTCAATATGTCCAAAATTGGGGGTGTGTGGAGGAAATACAAGGAAGTCTCTTCTCTTGGTGCAGCCAGCTGAGTTTTCAGGCCTAATCCATTCTGAAATTAAAATTAGCTCAAATGGTTGGATTCTACCAGGAAGTTTAAAATGGAGAATTTCCTTCATAAATATGGATAAGAAGAAGACAAGTTCTTGGATGTTCTACACAGTGAATTCCATTAGAAAAATAAAAATATCTCTCTCTTTTCCCATCAGTTTACCAATGCTCTCACTGAATTTCAGGTATTATTTTATACATTACTTAAGCTAGAACTCCCTGTTACTACTTATGAAGTATCTGTGGATTTATAGTGGTAACCATTGGATCTGCTTATATGGCAGCCAAGGACAAAATCTCATTAAGTTGTGCACTGCCCAATCAAACATGAGAAGTAGTGGAACCCCTCTGATATAAACAAGTTAGGATACACTTTAATTTAGCACTCCCCTTCTAAGGAATAAAAGTCTCAGTGCAAACCAAACTGACATAAGTAGAACAACTTGTATTTCTGATCTCAAGAGTGGTTTTGTTGTGACTGCCAATCACAGTGAATTCGGCATAAGCATAGCTGTGCACTTTCTCTCTGTCCTTCACTGTAAATACTGTCCTTCCATCTCCACTGGGGGTAGAATGTGTTTTATTAGTATTAACATTTTTGATAAATAATAGTGTTTAGAATACCTAGAAGTGTTTCCTGGTAAATAAATTCCATTGTAATGGCAAAAAAGAAGTCTCCTACTGAATCCAGTACTTCGTCTATCAAGCATTGTAGAAGATAAAATATGTGATTTTTCTGGGAACAGACCACTGGCAATTAGTAAAAGTTCATAATTTATGCTTGGAAAGCATACACTGCATCTCCATTAGGAAGCCACTTGGTCAGAGGACAAAGTCTGTCCCTGCAGAGCTCCTCACATCCCAGGGGTCACCCACCAGCAGCTCCAGTGCTTTGCTGGGGTTTCCCAATCCCCTCATCCCTTAGAGGATCCAACAGAGCACAGGATCCTCCACAGCCTCAGGTGGAGCCCAGCCAAGAATTTGGGGGGGGTCACATCAACAGGTGAATATTTGATCCTCAACAAGTGCCACTGTGAGGGCACACAAAAAAGCTCTCTTTACTGTTGGTGTTGTTGTTAGACTTTAAAATAGTTTCTGAAGACAGAACCGTAGTGTAAAATATATCTGTGGATGTCACTTGCCAGAGCTCCTCGTGAATAAACTGCACTTCCTCTGTTTGAATTACAAATTGCTGTAACATAATAGAGGAGATTGATGGATTGCACTGAAACTATGTGAAAGAGGAGAAAAGGCTGTGGTTTACAAGCTGTGTAGGAGGTCCATACTAAGTCAACATGGAAACTCTTAAATTTTATACGCAGGATATCATAACCAAAATATCGGATTGTTTAAAGTGATGCAATCAGAATTGTTTTCCTTCAAACCCACCTGATTTACTAATACTGACTAGAACTGTGACATAACTGCATTTCAAACTGAATTCTTCAGTTGACATTGATTTTGGATGCTATTCTGGGAACTCCAAAATTTTACAGTTGGCCAAAGTGACTTTTTAGATCCACCTGAATACGTCATGTGAATTATGCTTTTCATGGCTTGGCTGATGCAGGGGTAAAATGTGGGGGTGTTTCCCAGTAAATGCAATTAGCACCCTTCTTTTTGGCACAAATGGCAATGGCAAAGCCCAGGCAATTTGTACAGCTTTGAGTACTCAGAGTATTCATTTTCTTAAAAAACTTCTATGGTTCATCATAGTACCAGCTAATCTTTAATCTCAGGACTGTCTTTTTGATTTCTTTCTTTAACAGAAAGAATGTATGTTTAAAGAAATAACAATAGCAGTAACTCTAATAACACCTCTTATATTGAGAAAAGACCTTTTGGAGAGGAGACTCAGTTGCTAAAGATAATCTAGTACTTGGAAATATATCCTGAAAGCCTGTTAAAGCTATTTCTTTAAAGACAAATACATAACAAGTCCCTCTTGTACCTGTGAACACAGTGGCAACAGCTATCAACACATCAATATCATTGAAGCTAAGTGATGTAATTAAATCTAATGTTGTTGAGATTAAATATAGGTAAATAATACACATTCTAAACTGTGACATCTCTGCTCTCCCCTGGGTCTCCCCATTAAACAGCTGCAGGTCAGAAGAGGAATAATCTCCTGATCCTGTTTCACTGTTGGGATTTCTTAGCTGCACTTTAGCTTGGGCACAGAAATATTGAGGATCTTCCATCGACTGGGAAGAGTAACTCTTAAGTGGGCATAAAGAATTTTATGGGGTGAAAAATGCTTAACTTATTTATCCAAAAACTGGGTAAAGACACACGCAGCCACAGGGATACAAATTCCAGGTTAACAACCTTCTGAAGATCTTAGAGGTAAGGGGCAAAGGTGCTGAAAGAAAGTCAAATAGCTCTACACAAAAGCAAAGTTTATAGGATTATTCACTGTGGTCATTTTTTCCAGATTCAGCCTTATTCTAGGTCTTGTGCTTTATTTTCCTATGTAAATTGCTTTTTAAAATGCCATGTTAAAATATTTCTGCTGAGTGTAAGGGAATTAGATTAGTTTCTTTAACTGCTTCATTTATTTGTTTCATCTTGACATAAAAAACCTAAAATTCCAGTACCTAGTATGCACCTACATGTTTATATGCAAGGTCATCCTCAGGTCATACCTGTGCCCATATAAAATAATAGAAGTTAAGGCAAAAAGGAAAAAAGTATTTAAACAGCAACAGCATGTGATACCAATTATATTACAGCCAAAATAATACTTTTTGGCATGTTATGCTTAAACTACATTCTGTTAATGTTCCTTGGATATAGGCAGATTTCAATTTACACTTAGAAATATTTCTATTTGAGAACTATTAGGAAAATATTTTGAAATTACAATTTGAAAGCATGTGGAATGGGCTACCTCCCACAATTACATGAACTACTGTATAGCAGAGCTGCATTAGCTTCCCTGCAACTAATGAACCATGTCATTAATTACAAACATTCAAAATAGAAATCACTCCAAGGCAAGACAAATATTTACTGTAAATAAAAGGGTCAAGAACTACAAAGTAGCCATTTTATTCTAAACCAATTGTGTTTAATTTTTTGCTCTTTCTCCTCAAATTGAATTTGAAGGACATTAGCTTGATTTCATATGTCAAATCTGACAGCTGTAGGTGTACCCACAATGAGACTTCCATCAGGGACCAGGATCACTGGAAGATTTTCAGTGAAAGCGTTAACTATATTGAAAAATGTGTTTATTAAACTCACGTGACTTGTTCTCAGGATAGGTGTCTCTTAGAGATACCTAGGAGGCGTATTTCCAAAGGTTTTCCTTTGGTTGTCTCACTGGCAAAACCACCTTCAACCTCCAGCCAGAGCCTCAGGCTGGACAGTCACTGCATCCCCTCAGGTGCCAGAGCAGTGGGAGAATCCGGGGCTCCTGATGGTTTTTCCTGATTCCCACCTCAGTGAACGGCACCTGGCGGGTCCCAGCAGCTGTCTGACATCTGTAAGGAGCTGTCCCTCACTGCTGCTCCTCAGCCTGCAGCAGGAGCTGGGGTCCTGCCAGCCTTGCACGGCTGAACCACTGCCCTTGTGTCAAGGTACAGCAAAACACAGCACAGATCCTGGAAATTCAGCTGGGGCCAGGAGCTGAGTGCTGCTGTTGGGTTTGGTTGAAGGTGCTGGGGAGGAACATCCACAGAGCTCCCTTTGGTGCACCAGACAGAGCCTGGCTGTTGCCTCAGCTGCTGCAGCTCTAAAAGGCACCATTTCCCCCCTGCCTCCAGGGAACAGGCACAAACCACGTTTCTTTTCTTCCTCTTTTCGTGTTGCCACTTGGCTGCTGTGTCTGGCTCAGCACAGAGTGGGGAAAATCAGATTTTTGTATAAATCTTGCTGTGGAGGAGAGTTTTCCTCTAAAGGGAAGCCTTCCAAAGTCCCCCATCCTGCAGGGAGAGCAGTGGCTGCAACTTCTACCCAGGGCCGAGCTCTCTTCACTGCCACCCTACAAATATTCTGCTTGTATGTCTACTATTTTGTATAAGGTAATTTTTTGCTTGGTTTGGATGATATGTTTACTTTTTTAGCAGATAATATACCCTAAACAACAGCACTGCATTTTCTTCTATGAACTCATTATAATGGTTTGTGTCAATCACATGATGTCGTGTTATTGCTAGTTACATCAATGAATATTTTATATTAAGCATAATTTGCCCTCTACTTTCTTTTCATTTTCCTCTTTGAATCATATCATTACCTCTCCAAATTTCAGGCATGAGGGCAGGCAGATGCACTGACCATATGGATAGCAAGAAAATTCCTCAGTGGAACAGCCACATGAAAGTTCCCCTAACATCCACCCTGACGTTTGTAACTAGAGTGTTTGGCACAAAATAGATAACAGCAGTAGACAAGTAGATAATCTACACATATTGCCAAGAACAAAAGAGGATGGTAAAGTATTGCTGCCATCAAGAATCCAGAAAGTGCCACCGTTCAACGAGGTTCAGCCTCAGTTTTGTTCACAATGATTTTTAACAAAAATGTAAAGAACAAGAAGAGGAATTTAGTGGAAGCAAATAGCTCAAGCAGGTTTTTGTGGAATGTGGGAAAGTTGTTAAAAGTCATATTAAAATCAAGAAAAGCATTCAATACTTGTCTTGGAGAAAAAGGTTGTATTTAAGAGAAAGGGTCAGCTGTTAAAAAAAATATTTGGGCAATATGAAAAATTACAAATCTTTTCATCAGGAATTTCGGACTGAATGCATGAGGGTGTGCAGACCTAACAGTGACAACTTTTACAGCTGAACAATGCTTTTGCAATGAAATCCTGGCTTCATTCAAATCAATGGCAAAATTCCCACTCGCTTCAATGGGGCCAGGATCTCATGTGTATCTGTCTTTTTTCATTCTTCCTTGATATTCGTATCCCAACTATCTGGCAGACTATTGTCTGTACAGGTCAAAATTAAAGCTTTCCATTCATATATGTCAGAGTTGTTGTCTGTTTTCTCACAAA
>VZSR01000223.1:6976799-7014616 GCA_013398615.1 Brachypodius melanocephalos
AAAAAAAAAAAGGATGAGAAAGTGTGACACATACTTGCAGTGCTGTATCATTGACTTCATTGCTCAGAGTAAAGAGAATTGCTTGCTGCATCTGCTAGGAGGAAAATGTCAAGAAAAAAAGCTAAATGCTGCCTGTGTGTGATTCCTAACTCCAAGGTTTTTAAGGAGCTCTTATTTTCAGCTCTACATGTATTAAGTTTCGGATATGGGTGTCACGGGATTTAAGCAGGGGCAGAATTACCTCAGTGCTGTCTCCTCTTAAAAATGCTTCCTGAATATGGAAAAGTATTGCATGGGCAGGAAGGAAGGTGACTTTCATCAAACAAATCTGTCATGCAGTGAGACTATTTACCTCATCAAACAAACCCTGGTATTTGTGCCTCTGAATATAAGCATTAACCAAGAAAAATGAGAGATTAATGAAAATTCAAATTGAGAGGATGAAAATAAGAGACAAACTGCTGCTTTGCAGATGAATGAATTTTTAAAAATGTTTAAATCCACAGAACTTGTCAAAATGCACCAAGAAGTTCCCTGGTAAGTGAGAAATGACACAGAGACAGTAATAAATGTGAATGGGGAGCTTTGTGTTCCCCCAGTGCACTATTTGTACACTACAGAAGCTTTAAAAGAATTGTAATTCTACACTCACTGTTGCTTAACTTGAGGAAAATACATGCAGCCTGCAAAGTGGCTGTGTCTACTCTGCTTTAAAGCCCATCTGAGAGCACGTGGACACTGCAAACATTTCACAAATATAATGGGGAGCCTTGGGAAAGCAAGGAAATATTCAGATGAGTGAAAATCCTTTAACCATAGTCAAAGCAAGTTAGAAAAGAGGCAATAAATCAGCTGACTTTAGCCCATGAATGGTGTCATGGTAGATGAAACCAATAACCATGGTAGATAAAATATACATGGTAATGCATGTGCACCTATCAAAGACAAAGGAATGCATCAATAGTGAGTGAATCCCATCAGAAAATGATGGTTGCTTAGTAGTGATCTCCAGAAAGAATTCAGCTCCAGGCTAGACACAGAGTGAATCCAAGAACAGAACAGTTTTGTACAGTCAGTGAATAAGGACATGTTCGTAGTTCTGACATCCTCTTGTCTCTCAACTCTTCTCGTTGCTGTTATCCCAGACAGAGCAGATGAAGTTCCATCAGAAGCATTGCTGTATCATTAACTTACTGGACAGCTGATCTGATAAAATATATTTAAAATAAATATGCACATAAATTCTCAGTTTGGTCATAGTTAACTCTTGCACAATCCATGACATAGAGGTTACACAGTCCATCCTTTTTGGAGGGGTGCATGAGTGTGGTATTTCCTCTGCAAGTGCTGTTGGAAATACTTGTGAGTACATCGTTAATCTTCAATGGCCAGTGGTCATTTCTGGAGCTGCCTCAGCAAATACTTCTGCAAGCAGTGTCTTTCTGCAGCATATTAGTATAAATTTAACCCACTTGGGAAGTGCAAACAGCAGGGTTGATGAGCCTGGGATCAGTGCCAGGTTAATGCAGCTACACAGCTTCTGTACCAGCTCATATCCTATGAGCTTTGAAAGGAGTGGAGGAGAATGCATTCCTCCATGCAAAATGTACTTAAACATAGCCAGGACACTGAGGCAAACATCATAATTGCTGATGATACAGAACGCCAAACTTGTCATCTAGATTCTCTTTTCAGCTGGCCAGTGGAAGAGAAAAATCCTTTTGGAGTAAAAAATTCATCCTGCATTTCTCTTTTCAATACTTTGAGCTCTCCTCTTTCTCCTGATTCCTTTGTCTTTCTCAAAGTGATGCTGATTGGTGCTCTGCTTACTGCCAATATGGATCAAGGAACTGTCCTTTTTCCTTTGGCACATTTGTTAATTTTCTTAAATTCATATCTGTTGGTAATGATCAGAACTGTATTAAACCTGGATTCACAGAGGAAAACTGCAACAAACTTTGGAAGCTTGCTGTAAATCTCACTGACTGCACAAATTTAATCTGGAAGCCACAGAGAAGCAATAAACTTGGTAACCCCTGTTGGAAATTAATTTGTTACTTTTCAAACTACAATACAATCCTAACTTAATTTGGTTTAACTCAAGGATTTCTTTGTGATATTTCCATGAAATTCGAGACAGTGAAAGTTAATAATTCTGGTTTAGGAGCACAAGTTACTGGTTGTTGCCAAAGAATTGTGTGCTGCTTAATTGAGTTTTGATGTTCTTGCTTCTATCTACAAACCAAATTTTTCCACCTGGCATTGTGATGAGATCTAAGTCTGTATCGAATGTTAAAACCCTTGGCACTCGCAAAACAGAAAGATTTATGTAATTAGCAGTGGCTGAGGAAAATAAGGTTATTCTCACTAGGGAAAGGAGACATTTTGGTTATCTAATTGATGCTTTTACTCATGCAGAAGACTGATAAAATTGACTAAGACAAAATTTTCCCTCCATCAAAATCACAAAACCAAGATTACATAATGCACATCCTAGGAAATTAGGAGTGGAAACTTAATGGGAAACTACTGTATTTCATCCAAAGGGAAATAAACCTACTGAATGGATTATAAGAAATGTCCTTTAAGAGTGGCAAAATCAATTCTTTTAAGTGAGAGTTAAAGAAATTGTAGAAAGAAATAACTGAAGAGCATTGGAAAGGGAGAAGCTTTAATTGAAGAAAGACGCAAAGGAGTTCATTCTTTTGGTTTCCATGTACCTTGAATTTCTGGTTTATAAAGATACTAGTTCAGAATAACAAAAGCAGGAAATTATGTACTGAGATATTTCAAGTCTAACGTCCCAACTCTGAAATGCACATTTTTGCTCCAATTAAACACAAATACATTCAATGGGTGTTGAATGGGACCTATATGGTCCTTGTGTGGAGGGAAAGTCAACCTTCAACTGGAACAGGATGGGAGTTCTAACCAGTTTCAGACAACAATCTTTCTTGAAACTCAAAACTACAGAAGTACAGAGAGCCCATTTAAAGGTGGTGAAAGTGTGACCCTAGAAATGAAATTCCTACTGTTCCCCAATTCTGATTTTTAATTGAGTTGGAATGTCATTTGGATATTTTTACTGAGTTTAGTTAGGTCAAAATGATCTTCATTTGACTTAAATGTTTTTTATGGCCATGGATCTTTCTTCCAGCTTTAAAGATACATATTTGTAATCACTGCTAACATGTAAATTAGATTAGAAGGACTGTGCAGAGTGAATAACATAATTTAGCAGTTTGTCTTCTATTCCCTGACAAAATTCTGCACCCAGTCTTTCTGAAATCAAGGCTGATAAGTGTGCTTAATTGTGTCATCCTCCTTAACAGCATTGCTTCAGTATCACAAGGAATGTATATGCATCCATAAAATTATACTCTTAGAAATGAAATTTTGTTAGAGGTGCCTGGTGAGAAAGCACTGCAGCAAGGGAAAGGGAGGAAAACTCTAGCTTGAAGAAGAACTTCTTGAAAAGAGTCAAGAATCTGAAAGGATAAAATGTGCATCTATTTTCTGTTGCTGAGTTGAGCCCTTGTACCACTTTTTGAAGTTGGTTATCTTCATTTCCCTCCAGTGTCTAATCTCCCTGGAAAGGAGAACAGAAGATTTTGTCTTTTTAAGCAGCCTCACCAGGCACCCACTGGGCAGGGTAAGCCCAGGACAGGGGCAAAGCCAGCCAGCAAAAATGCCATGGCCCCTTTCCCAAAGTACCTGTGTGCTGTGCACTGGAGAACCTGTGCAGAACACGTCTCAGGGGGTAAGGATGAGGGGCAAGAGCATCACTGCTGCCTGCTCAGATCAAAGGGAGATCAGAGACCAAACAAGGGGGTTTCCTCATCAGGACTATTCCCACTCTAATAGTTGGTGTTTTATTGGACATGGAGGAATAAATTTACAAAGAGAAACATATTCTTCCTTGTTTCACTGGCTGAATCAGAGCCTCAGTACCTGAAGCAGCAGGATATGCAGAAAAAGCCATTTCTTGCCTATTCTGTATCTACTTGTGGATACAGTGTGTTAACACCTGCAATTAACTACAGGAAATTAAAAAAAGATCACACCCCTAAGAAGAAAATATTTCTCCTTCTTACTCTGTGTTAAGGCTTCCCTGGCAAGGAACTCTGTTTTTCTGCTTTTCTGGCAGATTGTTTGACACTGAGCAGCTGCATTAACACTTCTGGAACAAGGAATAAGAGCTGAGAGTGTGAAAAAAGCATTGTGTGAGCCTTTCTGCTTGAGACATTAAAAATAAAATGACTGAAGCTTTTAGAAATTTAGTGTAGTAAACCGATGCCTAACTAACAGGGAAATAAAGCAGATTGCCGAAGAGAATTTTTAAATTTCGGTTTTGCCCTGCTCCTGTCTTGGTTGTTTGGCTGAGCTCTTCCCAGGTAAATGACTCTGTTCCTGATTCTAAGCAGGCTCCAGGCAGGAGCTGGCAGGAAGAGGAGGTAAGGAAAAGGTCTTAGAGGGCACAAGTCTCTGAAGGAATGATCTCAGCTGGTTCCTGGGGCACAGTGGGCAGCAAGAGCAGCGCTCCAAGCACCGAATGCTGCAATCGAGCTTTGAGCCAGAAGGGGCCGGGCCTGTCAAGGCTGGCAGAAATTGAACCTTCTCCCTGCCCCGTTTGCTGGCATAGAAGGGAAGGTAAAATAGGAAAAGTATCTGCATCATGTGCCACAGTGCAAGAGGAATCAGTCCCCTGAGAGCCCCTGGGGACAGGTCCAGCACGGGTCTGTGACAGCCAAGGGCCAGGCTGCAGCTGGTCAGGAGCTGAGGGGTCAAATCTCTGCTGGAGGCAGTGGAGACATCCAGCTCCATTAATGTTTTCTATTAACATAAATCTCCAAATTTCAAAAACTATTTTCTAGGAATTCTGATGCAATTACATGTTCAGGCCCTGGACATTGCCCATGACAAACATATTTTGAAGAGTGAAAAGTAAACCTTCACCCTGCTTTTAGCCTCGTCTGCTGTGTCTTGCCTTGTCTTGTCTGTGCATCTGAGCCAACAATGAGGGAACTTTCCTGCTTCAGCAGATGTTTACCTTTCAGCACCTGACATGACCTTTTGACTTGGGCCTGAAATTCTGGCCTTACTGAAATGGGTGGAAGTTTTGGCACTGATTTTGACAGAGGCAGTATTTCACTCAAGGTGCTTTGCTCAATAAAGCACATAAAATTACAAAACATGGGCCTTTCCTCTTGCTCAACTTCTCAGTCATCCCAGGTATCACTGAGTGATAAACACAAAAACCTGGAGGAAACAAAATGGCATCTAAAAAAAGGCTCCTACATGAATAATTAAAATACCTTTCAATATATATATAATAGGTACACCTATACACACAAGCACACACATATAGGAGACGTCAGTGGGATCAAAGCTTTTCTCCAGCACTTTAATAGGTGGCATGCAGCCTCAGTTATCTGGAAAAATCAAAACCTGTACATGCACATGCAGGTGCTGGGAGTTGCTTTTTCATATTGCTGGCACAGGGCCACATAGTAGAGCCATGCACCTTCATTTTTTAACAAGCCTGTGTTTTCTCAGGTGTTCATTTATCTCTGTGAAGAAGTTTCTCAGACCTGTAACCTCAAATTTAGCACGCTAAAAGGAAGAGGTGCTCTTGCTGCCAATAAACAGGCCTTACTCTGTTTTAGATCCAAGAATATAAAACCAGATTCTTTTCTTATTTATAACTTTTTTTTTTCAAATATAGGAATTGTGAGCATGGAATTGTAACAATTGGCATTTGAAACAGACAAGTGGGCAAAGGATGTGGTAGGTTTTCTAAATCTGTGAGTTCAAATTTGGATAACTTTCTAAAAGACAAGTTTAGGCTGAACCTGCAAAATGCAGTTCCAGAGGCATGAACCACTGTGTGAAAAACATGGTCAGTGTTGCATTGGCTCTTCCTGGCTTTAAAAATCCAAAAGTCCATACTGGTTTTGGTAACACAGACACCATGAACAAAGGCAGAATGTAATTAAGGATTATCTTCTTGGGAAAAAGTATTGCTTTGAACAATAAAGCAGAGCTAAGGAAGGTTCAAATAACTATCCATGTGATTAACATAAACACTGCTCCAAAGTGTAACAGCCTTTGAATTCACAGTTAAGTTTTAAAATTGCCACATGGATTGACTGAATTTTTGAGTGAATGATTGCATTGTTTATATTAAATATCTTTTTGGCAGTTTAGGAAGTGACTCTGCTCTTGCTGCTTAAGCCCTATTAGAACACTTCTGATTTTTCTGCAGGCAATATTGTCAGTTCCCATTTCTCTCAATTCTCTGCATTTTGACAGCAATGAGTCAAATTACGGATTTTTTTCACTGTCTGAAAGGTTTTTGCTTTTCTGCAGCTGTCTACTTCAAGGACTTCATTTCTTCTCCTTTGGAGTCAGTAGAGTTTTATTGTTGTTTCTCACAGGACAGAAACGGGGCTCTGGTTTTTCTTTTGTGCATTTATTTGATCCAACGAGCTGGCTCTTGTTATCTAAACTGAAAGTCACTTTCTCATCCATTAGTCATTTTATGTTAAAGATCAAAAGTTTAGGGGATTTGTTGTTGATTCTAATCTCACAACATTTTTCTTTATTTACTGTTCTTGTAGATTCTGTATTTGAGAATTTGCAAAACTTGTTTTCAATGTCAACATTCAAGTACTTCCCATAAATAAAAAAGCTGGAAACTCTTAAAATAGTTCCAAAGACTTCCCCACACAGTCTCAGATGGAACAGCCCAGTTTCCTGCTATTAATGTGTGTTTTTATATTACATTGTGGTATTACATTGCCACTTGTTTTTTTCCAGTTCTTTTGGATCACTTCTGAAATGTGTAAGGTTATGAAAAGAATTTTAAAGATTTTAAATCTTTAAAGAATCACAAAACCTAATTCCTGCTTACTTTTATGGGTACTCTGGAAGATGTGCTGTTTTCAAATTTCATTAGAATCAAAAATGCTTAACTCCTATCCACTTCAGAGTATCCTGACTGAGCCTGAAAAAAATTCCAAAGAAAAAAACAACCAAAAGTCTTTAAACTTTATATTATTCTAAGTTTAAAATGAGAAGAGCTCAAGGAGGGGGAGGACATATGACAGAACGAGGCTTGAGGAAAGGAAATTGGTGTGGAGGAGCATTCGGGTACCCAAGCACAGCCCAGCACGTTGTGGACAAGTCAGCAGCCCTCGTGTGCAGTGCCTGGAGCAGCAGGAGCCAGGGGAATCCTCATGGGAACGGCAGTGCTGCCCTGGGGCCAGCTAAAGAAACCCTGGGGCAGGAGGGGCTGGAGCCGTGCCCGAGGCTCCCCTGCCCTGCTGCTGCTCCGGGAGATGCTGCATCACCTGCACCGGGGACAGGGAGGGACCGGGGACAGGGATCAGGGACAAGGAGGGACCAGGGACAAGGAAAGACCAAGGACAAGGAGGGACCAGGGACAGGGAGGGACAGGGACAAGGTGAGACCAGGGACAAGGTGAGAGTAGGGACAGGGAGGGACCAGGGACAGGGAGAGACCAGGGACAAGGAGGGACCAGGGACAAGGAGGGACCAGGGACAGGGAGGGATCAGAGACAGGGTGAGACCAGGGACTGGAGGGATTAGGGACAGGGACCAGGGACAAGGGACAAGGAGGGACCAGGGACAAGGAGGGACCGAGGGCAAGGAGGGATTCGGGACACTCTTTCCCACAGCTTTCCTGCAACTGGCCTTGCAAATCACCCTGGCCTCTATTCCTGTGTCTCCCGGGGTGCAGGGAATATTCTCCAGTCTCCAGTAGGGATTGCTTTGCTCCATTTTATTCCCAGCACACTCTCCAAATAAAGCAGGGTGAATACTCCATGAGAAAGGATTTGAATAAGCCTGTTGGTTTATTTTGGTGTTTGCAACCAGATACTTTCTTCAAACTTTCACAAAAGATATTTAGAAATTATTAATATTAATTAATGATACTGCGCATAGGGGTAAGAAGAAAAAAGACTGTAAATACGTTCTAGGCAAAATATTTGCACTGCAGTTCCATGTCTGGTGACTTTGGATGTAGTATCTGAATTAAAGGCTCTTTAGTCTGGGGAGGGATTGATTAAATGGGGTCAGCTGGACAGTAATTATCACACACAATGTGTGAAATATTGCCCATTGCCAGTAGCTCTTCAGCAGTCCCTGAAGTGGCTTGTACTTTCATAGAGCTAAGAGGGGATTTTTAAGTAAATGTTTTTGTAAAAAGTGCTGAAGTTAAATTGGAAATAATTTGTTAACCAGAGGGGCTGTGACTGTCATTTGAAACATCCATCAGGAATAATTAGCCAAGGTCTTGTTTTGATGGTTTTTAAGTTCTGATAGAGGCAAGCTTCATTTCTACAGAGGAATTTGCATTTAATCCTTTTTAAACTTCCCTTGAATTTTGTTTATGTGCTGATTTGTACTGCAGTAGAGTTATTTTTCTTCACAGAGGCTGGTATGAAGCTGTGTTTTGAACGATCTATTTGTATTTTTCAGGTAGTACCTTTACAACATGCTTTATTCTTTTACTGATGTGTGTCCCTCCATGGTAAAAACCACAAAGCAAACTAGATTTCTAAATGCACATTCTCTGAAGCTCTTTCCTAAGAATTTTGCTGAGCTTAAATGTCTTCACTGTGTGTGAGAAAGTAAATATACATGTAACAAAGTGTTCTTCCTTCCCTGGGCAAGAGTGTGTTCTATCAGGGAAAAAACATTATTCTTGGCATGATAATTAAAAAGAAATAACACATTTGAGTAGTACCAGCCCACAAAACCCAGGGTTTAAAGCTGGCAAGGCAAATAACAGCATTCTAGGATGACATTTCTTTTCCACTCTTGTGGCAGTTACATGAGTGTTGTGTCAGGAGCCTTTGGCTTTGGTTAGTTTCTGTTGTAACATTAATACAAGTGAAACCATAACCTTTTATTTTACATGTTAATTCTGCAGGACTAATTTTCTTCTCATTTTAACTGGACAGCAATAAGTGAAGTACGTAACTACCTAATCCAGAATAACTGAATGTAATGATTTAGTAACATTGTGTTTATGTGTGTATCATATATAAAATAACAATTGAATAACAGTATAATGTTTTCTATATATTTTATATGAGATTTCTTATAACAACCCCAGCATATTAGAGATGATATGTTTATGCACTCTCCTTCCTTGTCCTTCTTTCTCATTTTGTTCCACTGCAAGGCTTGTCCAGGTTCTTCCTCTCCTGCCAGGCAGAATGGCCCTGGCTGGAGATATCATTCTGAGCCCTGAAATATCTGCCACTTTCAGGGGTAATTTGCATTTTTATTAAGCAAACATTCAGAATCCTGCAAGTTAAACATGGAGCCTTGGGGAATCTCTGATGCTCTGAAACCAAATGTTTGGGGTTTTTTCCTCTTTTTTTCTTTTTTTTTTTTTTCTGACGGGTGGATTTGAGCAATGACCTCAGTACTGGGACACGGGTAAACACCAGAATCTTGCTTTAAAAAGCCCCAACCCCAGAGAGCACAGTCAGTACCAAGGCCCTCCTGCAGGGAACTTGTTGAGGGAATGGAGCAGTTCCACTGCTAGAGAGAGTCAAAGATGTCCCAATTTCTGTACTTTTCTGCTTTTTCTGCACTACAGTCTCATGTCTCCCTCATGCAAGTGTGATCAAAATATGCCTCTATGGGAATATCTGTCACACAAAGGAAGAAAAAAATTGCAACTCAAATCCATTAATTTCAGAGTGGCTGGGATCTGGGATGTCCCAGTGGGCACACTGGGAGGGGACACTGGCAAGGGCATTCCCGAGGTGCTCTGGAATGAGTCTCTGGAAGGAGGGTGGCTGGCCACCCCTGCCAGCAGCCTCAGGAGAGGCTCAGTTCCACCTGCTGGCAAGGTGAGGGCTCTTCCTGCACTACACTGACATCGTGTCTCCTGCTACTCTTCGTTGCAAGTAGTCCATAAAACAAGGCCAATACGGAACCCTTCTGATGAGGTAAAAATTGTAAAAACATTCTCCCCACTCCATTCAATAAGAGTTTAATGTGTTGCTGAGGATGCCAGGAATGTTGGGAGCCAGAGGAGAGGAAGCACACATCAGCACCCCGTGCAATCTTTCTTCTCCCTCACCACGGGCAGGGTGAGCTGGGCTCACAGCAGCCTGTGCAGGGCTCAGCACTGAAGACAAGGAATCCTGGAGTGTTATAGGATGTGATGGAAACCTGAGGGAGCCCCTGCCTCTGCAGATTGTGGAAGGGCTGCTATTTCCTCGTGTGCACCAGGCAGGCACAGGCCTGGTGGGTTCCTTGGGGACCGAGAGCCTTTTGCAGGTCACAGTGTGTTTTAGAAGGTTTGCTTTTGACATCATGTGGCCAGAGTCATTTGGAGCCTGATCATGCACTAAAGGACATGTCAGGAAACCACAAGGCATCATTTCTCTGTGTAGCAATAATCTGCAGGGAGCCTGGATAGCTGTAATGGTACATTGCTGCTTGCTTTAAGTCTGCCTTTGCATTAACTCTTCAATTTGCTTGCTTTGGCTTCCCTGACTCTTAAATACATACACACAGGATCACTTTGACATAGTAAAAATTCAGTTTCTGGAACTGGCTCCTTAGTCTCCAAACCATGGAGCTCCTCGTGCCAGTCCTGCTCCCATGAGCTGCATGGGGTAAGTCTCCATCTCACCTTCCTTTCCTAATTCACTGTGACAGTGACTAATTCCAAAGGCATTGGTAACGAGTTAGGGATTTTCATCCGAATGAAATTTACTATAAAATTTACAGGGACTATTTTTAACTGATATCAAAAATAGTTTTTACATGAAAAATTGTTTTTAAAGGATCTCTCTCTAGCACTCCTGCCTTTTCTGTGCCAAACTCCAGCAAGCAGGGGGAAGCCAGATTTTAAACCCTTTTTACAGTTTTCTACTTTTACAATCCTCTTCTACTAATGCAGAAGCTTTGGCCTTCCCACCAGGCCTGCAGTAACCCTCTCCACATTTCCCTGCTTCTCTCTTTTGATCATTTAGGGCTAAAGAGACTGGACAAAATTAGGTAGAGGAAACACCCAAAGTCTCTCTTTGGAAGAGGAGTTTGTTGTCCTCCTCTCCACACAAATCAAGATGATGCTTTGAAGGCTGCAGAAGCACCATTTCTTCTCCCATCCACAACAACTTTAGATAATAGGGTCCGTCAGTCCCAAGAGAAGCAAAATGTATTGACCTGGGAAATAAGATCCCCATGAATTTCTGGTACTGGAGGAGACAGTGAGTAGTTGTTGCTAGATCTAGTTTTTGTTAATATTTACTGCTGCTTTCATTTAAGAAAATGTGCTTTGTGTACTTTATATTCCTTGCTTTAATCTAGTAAAAACAACCAAAATTGTATTTTATAAAAACAGCCTGTTACTTGAAATACATTTTTGTTCATCAAAAGTAAATGAACTTTAAAAAAATTAGTTCTGTACTTTTCCATACTGAAACTGTTCAATCTCAGATTTATGATTTCTGTGACTTTAAAATTAGATTGAAGAGAAGCAGGCAAAGATGAACCAAATATTAACACCAGCAGGAAAAGAAACCAAATGTCTGGCAGAGAGCACAACAGATAAAACACCTTTTCTACCTAACCTGCTCTTTCACCTCCACTCATAAAATGGGAACTGGCCTGAGAGCTGGGTGACCTGCAGATATAGAAAGACATAGCATGGGAAAAAAAAAATAATCAGAGCAGCGATGCAGCTACATACAGCTGAAAATATTTGGCTTGGCTGGAGTGTCAGCTTAAAGCTTAAGCAGTTCTTGATTTTTGTTCAGGTTGGTTTCCGCATCATTAACAAGGACTGTACTCTGGTTAGCTCAGTCACACAGAAGCTGCTCCCAGGATCTCAATATCTTGAACTATGCTGAAGGTACCAGTCAGAATAAATACACCATGTTTATAATTTATACTTGAAGTGAATAACGCCGCATTGTCAAATCTCAATTAGCCGTGGTCGCTTATTTGGTCTAAGGATTATCTTTGCCATGGACCCTGAGATCTTGGATTTGGCAGATTTCTTAACTGAGATAAAGTGTTGTGCAAACAGGGCTCCCCTGCCCCCGGGCCAGCCCGGCTCTGGGAACAGCTCCTGCTGCTGGGTCCAGCCGCAGGATCCTGCTCGCTGCTCCCACCCTCACCCTGCTCCCCCATGGCCCCCCTGAGCCCCCAGGAAGGCTGGGAGATCACCAACCCTTATTTTGTCTTCCACCAGGACAACTTTCTTTGCAACTCTTTGCAATTTTGGATTGGATTCTTCATAATTTTACTCCTTGGAGATTTTCCTCCCAGTACCTTATGGAAATGTGATTGAGGATGAAATAATGATATGAAGCAATAATTGCTTTATTATTGGGGAAAGAAGCAATGTATCTCATGAGTGATAAATTACCCTCCCTGTCATGATCTGGCAGGGTCAGAGGATGCCCAGGGAGCTGCAGAGCACCCTGGCAGACATCATCCCAGATTTGTATGTGGTGCAACGTGTTGTTACTCACACAACAGGGTCTCTGCACAATATGAAGGTTTGCAACTAAATGTAAAATAGATGCAAGAACACACATTAGAAATCCATATCACCTTATGATATCCATACATGAGAGAGAAAAGATTTTTCCCTTGTAAACAGGGACCTGAATTAGAAGTATAAAATGCCTTCTGTAAAATACTGCCTGAATTTGAATGTTTTTCTTCAGATAATGCAGCTGCTTTAAGATTGGTTAAAAACAAAACAAAAGCAAATAAAATCCCCAAAATGGAAAATGAGCAGACAACATTTTTAAAAGCCCTTTCTTGAATTCTGTGGACAGGTATAATAATAAATTATGTTTCTGCAGTGAGAATATGTTAAGCAAGCTCAGCTCTGATGGCTCTATTTCCAGGTCCAATAAAATATTCGTGTGTCTTGCAAAATATCCTATAAATGCGAATACAGAAAAACATTCTTTTACACAGGCAGGTCTTTTCCTCAAGCATAAATATTCTTAGCCTGTTTTTTGGAGATAAAGACTATATCATTACCAGACCAATGGCTGGAATTTCTCTTTGAAAAGGAATCCTTGTAAATGCTGTGTCTCTGAAGCCAAATGCTCAACTTCCAGTGAAAAATTCACTGAATATTCCATACAAAGGGCAGACCATACTAACTAGGATTTTTCAAAGTTTATGCAAAGTTAATATTATATAATATTGAAAAAAGAGAACTAATAAAGCTACTTTCTGATTTTGAGTGTTCATGAATACATAAGTGTAAGTCCCCTCAAGATTTTTAAAATTATTTATGCACCTAAATCCCATTGAATTAAATAGACATTAGGCTCATAAATATAAATATTTATTTTAATTCTATATTTTAAATTTCAATCTGAACATTTTTACAGTTTTTTAAATTTCTTGAACGTGTTTTAATTTAGAAGGAGAAAAGTGACTAAGCAAGCAGTCATGTGCATGAAAACAAATCCACTAGCTAAAATTTCATTAAAAGACAGCAGTATAGCATATTACTATCATGTAAAAAATACAGTAATATCTTACAGTTGCTTTAGAAGATTGTTTTCAACTAGCACTGGGCTTTAAACTAATGAAAATTCCATCAGATCTGAATTTTTTAAAGTTGTTTGTTCGAAGATGTTTGGCTTGAGTTAAAGAGCTTTAAGATATTCTCTTCCTTTTCTTATGACAAGTAACATAAAAAAAAATAAAAGATTTCCCCATATAACAGTAGCCACTGGTGTCCTGTGTCAGGGTATTAACCTTTTTAACCCTGTCAGTTGGCTGGGGCCAGGAAATATGGACTAGTCTTTTACTACTCTTCTGTGTGTCACAACTTTATTATGCATCACATTTTTGCTCTTCTGAAGTGTCTATAGCACTAAAAAAAATAGTCTTGTAAAGAGAATGCAGTGTTCCAAGGCTGAAAAGGTATGTAGGACTGAAAATCATATATTTTATCAAAGCAATGTCCCTCTTCATCCAGAGCACATTATTGTTGCTCTGTAAAACCTTAACATCAAAGGAAGACTCAGGGTTCTGTTTCATATTTTGTAAAGGTGATCTCTGAGCATTTCTAGTTGAATTATCCAATAGTTTGCTGTATATCATTTTGCTGATGACAAGAAAGCTGTCTCATACCCTTACTGGTGTCTGTGCAGAACTGGCTTGTCTTTCAAGTTACTATAAAGCCATATAGAGCTGATTAGCAATAAATATTTCAACTGCTTATAAAGAAACGTTAGTTCCTACAGGCACTATTATTGTCCATTGCTTATGCAGACTATAATCTCTTCAGGGAGCTTGTACACATCCTCCATTAAGAATAATACTGAAAATTATACAACCACTTAAAATTCTTGTCAAGGAAGATGGCCTCATATTGCAAGGAGAATCAAAGACACTATTTAATTCACAGACATCCATAAACATTCCTTTATCTCTTAATTGTAAATCTTCAGAGATTTACACATTATTTTCAGCAATCCAGATGGTAGTAGAAGAATGTTATCTTCCACTAAATATCATTTTGTTAAATACATAAGAGCCTTTTTCATTAATGGCAAGCTGCATCCAATTCTCTCCTTGTTGCTGGGGTTACAGCTGATGTAATAATGTGGCTCCCTGCTCCCTCCTCACATTTTTTTCCAGATTGTCACCCATAATTTACTATTCACTTTTATGCAAAAGGTTCACCTCCAAGCACTATTCCTTCTGACAGCCATGGCAGCAACGGGTTGCCTTGACTTGGAGAGAATGTCCTCTAAGGGCAGCAGCATCTGCCTGCAAGGGCACAGCATTCCAGGGAAAAGAGACTTTTCTCCTGCTTGGAGACTGACCTGGCGGGGCAGGCAGCTGTCCCCAGCATCAGCCTCGACTGGGAGAGCTTCTCTCCAGCCTGTGCTCCTGCCTGTACTTTCATTGGATCCCTGCCTTTTCTTGCACCTCTGTCACTGCTCTCCTCCCTTGGAGCTGGAAACATGCAAGGATTCGATCCATCACTGATGCACTTCGTGCTCTTTGCTGGAATAACCTGACCAGCCCACAGGGCACCAGGTGAGCTTCCAGTTCCCAGGCCAGATTTTTTTTTCTCCCGTATCTGTGTGTGTTTCTGTCTCAGCAGCTCCTTTGACTTCATTCCAGTGTCACACAGATAACCTGAGGGAGCTGTGACGTTTATCCCCCCTAACTCTGTCATCCTCCACAGATGGGAAACTAAAATACGATCCAGGGAGTATGCAAATGAGATTTCACCACAATTATATGGAATTTTATTCCCAAAATCACTCAGTTTCTCCTTAGCAACTTTAGAAAACAGTGGCAAAGACCGTGGCAACACTCCCTGCAAGGCAGTTTTGTGTGCTGCAGTGGGATTTCGGCTTCATTCCAATCTCCCCGTGCACCTCTGGCAGCCTTTGGTAGACAGCTTTTTGGGCAATGGAACCTTTGGGGATGAATTCAATCAGGACAGCAGTGAAAACTAAAGTGAAGGGAAGTTTTCCTATTATTGCATGGCAATAATCTGGAAATAGATGGACTGAATAGCCTTTTACATGCCTGATTTATAAGTGAAGTAGACAAAATAAAGAAGAATATACTTCCATGAATAATTTTACCTCAGACTTTTCATCTGAAACCAGTTTGAGTTGCTCACATTATTCACATTTTCCATTTCTTAAGCTAATCAGTATTCACAGTTTCCAGGTTTTTTAATGCTTAGTATTCAAAAGGCCAGATTCATAACAAGTGCTAACTCATTTTGATCTGCAATAACCTACAGCATTTTTTACATTTTCCACAAAATCAAAATTATGGAGGCAAAAAGACTTTTTTTTTCCCAGCATCTTTATTCTACTCTTATAAAAGGTGTTCTCAATCTTTAACTGATAATTTGACAATGTTTTTTGCTGTTATGAGCCTGATTGGTTCCTCACTAGTTTGTGCTGTGTCAGTAATAGCAAACTGATCATACCGTAAGTATGGTCAGTTCCTTTTTAATTAAAGAGAAGAAGAACTCGGCTGCTTAAAAACATTTTCTTTCACTTCATTCAGAGTGGGTGTATCTTAACCACACCTGACAGCACTTTACATCACCAGAATAAACTCCACAGTGATGGGTGTGTTTGTATGGTCCAGAGCAGAGCAGCATGGAGAGGTTCAGGGGCTGCAGAACGCAGCTGAGTTTGGCCAGAGAGGTTCGTGACTCACAACTGCTCTGAAATCTTTGGACTTCTTTTAAGTCTAAAATCTTCTCCACTTCATTATCTTTTGTGGATGCCTTAAAAGTAGTGCAAGGGCTCCTGAGGAGACTTGTGGAATTGAGGTTCATCTCTTTCTTTTCACTCTTGATGTTTGTGCATGGATTTCCTTCCATGCCAGGGAGGCTGAGAGGTCACAGTTGCTTTGTGTCATGCCAGGCTTCAGTAGTTTTGTACACCAGGGATTGCTACTGACCTGCCAGAAACCAAAAATTAACAAAAGGGCAGAGAGAGAGAGAAGGACCATAGCATAGATTGCAAATAGAGATATAATTTAACTGAAATTTCTGGTCTCAGGAGTACTCCTTATCCATTAATTTGGTGGGGAGGAAAATTTGTTACCCTTATTTTTTTTTCTGTATCACAGAGCTTGTTTACTTGGGAAATATACTTCAAACCTTCATGTTACTTTTTAGGTACAAGAGTTTTTAGGTTTTATTGAATGTCATACATGCTGTATAAATAAATATTGCCCTATTTTACTATGACAATCAATTTTACCCATGCCAAAAATGGAATTTCCCTGATCAGCATTTGTAGCTGAGTTGGTTGTTGTTTTGTTTTTTTTTTTTTTTAATTTTAAGATTTTGCTTTCATTTTTTAACCAAGTAAGTTTTATGGTGAGAGCAATTCAAATTGGTACACATTTGGTTCCAACAGCCCCTTGGATGCGTTTCAGGCATTACAGTCCCTTGCTTTGCCTGGCCTTGCCTTTCCCTCCTTTCCTTTCCCCATTATATTTTTTTAATGCAGCAAATATAATAGGTTTCTACCAAATAGTCACACATGACTTTTTTTAAACAAAGGTTATCGCTTTTTGGTATATTTTTCTAATTTTATTATATGTTTGTCCATCTTCATTTTACTCTTACTGCTGGCATAAATGAGAGTTTGGAACTTGGTTTTAGATTTTTGTCTATGTGCAGTTAGATGCAATCAACTTTCAGTAGTAAGGTTTTGGTCACTTAGTTCTAAATGCTGAAACAACATATCCTGTTTTAAGGTTTTGGGATTTCTTCAAGACACTAATATGGTGTTCATTATCAAAGGACAAAGGGCACTCTGAATTGTAATAAGGACTTTCTGGTTTTAAATTCCATTACTTGCATTAAAACCACTTACTGCCACTAAGAAAAATGAGTATAACTTTGTGCAGTTTGTGGCAAATAGGCAGTCTTTTGATATCTTATAGCAGAATGTTTCAGTTAATAGGCCTGTACTTGAAAGTCCCCTTTCACACCAGTGCTTGCAAGTGTGTTCTGTGTTTTTGTTTAAATCTGACATCCATGAAAAGACAACCAAGATCTGTTTCTTATTGTGCATTAAAGAGGATTCTTTGGAAATTGCTGAATAACTTAGCAATATGCTCTGTATCATTTTTACTGATGACAAGACAGATGTCATCTCTGGTGCATCTGTCTAGAGTATCCTCTTGGATACCTTCTGTGTATTGCAATCTGTTTCCTTTCTTCAAATAGGAAGCACTTCCAAAAGCCCTGTTAATTGGCAAATGCCTAAGTATTTCACTTATTTGCGAGAAACAAAAATGGAGCATGCTGACTTATTGTTGGGAAACAATTCCCAATAATAATGAGTATTCCATTTATCAAAAAAAGAAAGAAGAAAAAACCCACAACATCCCTACTCTTAATTCAAGAGCAAGGCTGCTTTTTCAACAGAAATGTGTTGAATCTATTTAAGCTTTCAGGTCTTTCTCATGTTGTGTTTAATGACCACAGCTGTACAAAGTTGGTTTCTCTTCCAGTCAAGGTCAGGACAGACGGTCAGACCTGGAGACTGACTTTTATTGTATTTTCATGTTTAGATTAATTTAATTCTGTTTATCGCTTTTGTACTTGAAACAACAATGGGGACCTTTCCAACTAAAACCCTCTCAAACCATGATGTAGGCTCCCTCTCCCACCTGTGAGGCCACCATCTCATCAGGCTCTGTCTGCAGAGCAGATCCAGCCTGTTTGTGCAGTCCTTGCTCTGGGCTGTGCAGGGTGGGTGCAGGTGCTGCTGAGCACTGGCAGCAAATGCCTGTGCTGGGTTGGGGCTTAGCCTCTGGTGTCTCTTATGGAGAAAACTGCCAGCCTGCATAAAAATTTGGTGTAACGTGTTTGAAAGGCAGCCTAAAATAAACAATGCTCCAGCTGCCTGCTGGTACACTCAGCATAGAGACATAGGTGACAAAAGGAGTTTTTCCACTGTACAATGAGGCTGAATAGTTCTGGGAAAATACGAATTTCCTGTAAATATTCCCCTTCTTTAGAAGCAGAACAGCAAAAAGAGTGAGCCAAAAGGGGAGAAAGACAGGGGAAGGAGAGCAGAGGGAGCACCTCTGTAGGCAGGCTGTGCATCCCCCAGGACCACTGAGACAGGCTCAGCTACCACGGGTTTTCAAATACATAAGGGACAGAGGGGTGAAGGGCGTTGGCAAAAAGAAATCTGCCCTAACTGGGGAAATGGCCTTTGCCAAAAGTGAAGTAATTTCCAACGTGTTTAAGTCAATGGTGCTACTGATGAAGCTCAACTGACATATTTGTGTTGTATTTAGCCTGCAAGCATTTGTACTGGCCATTACATGGTATCTCAGGGAAGATTGTCCCTTTCCTAATCAAAAAGTCTCACTTTTAGGGTATCCCTATTGCATCTGGGGTGGGGGGTGCAAGAGGCTGCTTTTCTTTATACACATACACTTTGTTTTCTTTTTTAGCAACCAGTTCAGACAACATCTCTGTCATCCTGACTTACACTGCCATTTTAAGATGTCAACAGAAGCATTTCTTATAGTGACTGCCAATCTTTAATTGCTTCTCCTGTATGTCTCTATAAACACTACATGTAGATATACTGGTATATAATATTCATGTGTTTTATGTTTGTATAAACATACTGCTAATACTGTGTTTCTCCTATAGAGAACTCTATAAATCTAGACCTCCAGAGATACCTTATAATGACTTAAACATTACACCAAACAAGAGATTCCAAGGGGACATGATCAGGATGTAATAATGGGCCAATGTCAAAAAGGATTTATGATTATTATTCATATGACTCAACCATATGCTCCAGCTACTGCTGTAATCTTGCTAGTCTTGGTCTGACATCTGTAGTGATAATGAGTAAAATTGCATTACGCCACAGAAAAAAAATCAAGACACTTAAAAAATAACTAGTGGGCTGCCAGGAGAAACATTGACCCCCTCTGTAGGGTCAAGAGATGGTTTTAAAATATGCTGGATGCTCCTGACAAACTTGAAGCACTCTGAGGATCTGGCAACCAGCTGTTCTAGCTTTATTAGAGAAGAACTTAAATATAATTGAATTCCTAAACCATCCGTATTTATCACTTCAGTTAAACACCATGCATGATCCAATTCAGTTTACTTTAAAAAAAAAAGGAAGTTACCCGATTCATTTTATGTTGGAGGACAAATAGAGGTTGGGGAAGATACTCAAATAATATATATTTCCAGGATGACCTGAGCAGTCATAGTACTGTCTGCCTTTCCTTGTTAAACATCAGGTGTTTGAGCCACTACAGTGAAAAGACACATATTTTTGGTTTGTTTCCCTCCAACAGTGTTGCTCTGTCTTGGTCTTTTATGGAGCAGCCCTCATCTCTGGCTGTGTGAGAACCTGGTGCTGGCTGGGAAACAGTAGCTTATTTGTGTCATTTCCAGGCTTCCCTGTTCCATAGGAATTTAGCAAACATGCAAATACCTTCTGGAAAGATGTGCAGACACTGAAAACTCCCTCCCACTTCTGGACTAATTTATAGTGTTGTGCAAGGTAAATATGAGTGCAGAGTTCCTTAGTTTCTGTCAAAGTCCATTAGTGTTCAGCTACTGGCTGCAGCACTCAGAGGGGAGGTGAAAACTCATTTTTTTCTCACAGAGAAAGAGAAAAGTCAGGTGAAATGGCCTGATGTCAACCCCTGTAATCCTGCAGTGGTAGTTAGCAGATGGGCAGCAAGCAAAAAAAAAAAAGTCAAAGCAGCTCATGCATAAAGTGGGCTAAATCACAAACCACCAAAGTTGCTATAAAATCAGGGCCAAACATAGCAGTAAAGGACAAATATTTAGGCAGTGTCAGTCAGTCAGCTAATGTATGTATCAGCATATTAGTGAGGAAATCCCCAGAAGCTCTGTGGGAGTTTTCCTTTTTGATCTGCCACCACCTGCCCGGCTGCTGGCACCGGCACCGCAGCCACCGGGCAGGCGGGAGCAGCTCCCCTGGGAGCCCAACAAGTTGCTCCTTAAGGCAAATAACCACTTCATTAATGCACAGGCAGACCCAGCAATCAGCAGCAGGTGAGGAGCAAAAGGGAACCAGACTGGAGACAAGCTTGTCTGCCTGCCCCTTCAGCAAAGCTCCTTCTCTGCTTGTTAACAGCAGCCAATGCTCCTCGCTGCTGTCAGACTTGTACAAGCTCCATTCTGCTCACCAAACTCTGGTGCCTCTCCTCATCCTGCTGAGACCCTCAGCCAAGAGACACGTTTGACATCTGTGAAGCCTGAAGTCTTGGCTCACATGAACACTAGCAAGGGTAGACTCGAGATGTTGTTTTAAGCACCTGACATCCTCCATCTGTCTCCTTTATTTTTAATTATTTCTTGTCTATAGAGTGACCTAATCAAACAAGCTCCCGTCTGATGTCAAGGTTCTTTCTTTGCTTTAATCTCTTCTCATTTCTACATAATTTCTTTTTCCTCTGGAACTATCAAAGAATTTTCTTTAACAAGCCCATCAATGGAAAACAAAGTCTGCATTCTTGAATTCTAAGTCACACATAAACTGTAAAGATGCTGTTTGCTCAGTGTTGACAGAAGCAGTCGTCTGCCCTAATTTACCTTCATTGTATGTTTTTATTAGAGCTGTGGGAGCATGCATAAACTCACCAGGGGGACATGCACATTACAGGGCTCTTTTCTTAAACTCTCAGCTCTAATAAAAACACACAGGCTATGGCTCTGTCCTATATTGGACAGCAATACCTCTCTGTTCTGTGTTCCTGTCATATCAGAACAATTGTCTTTGAGAATATTCACTTACTGGAAGTCCTCACAGCATGAGGAAGGAATGGTCTTTAAGGAAAGATCTTGGGGAATTGTCTACTCCTTGATGTTCTTCTGCTCAGTCCTGCAGAAGACCTTGATGATGCTTTACCTCTAACTCAGGTGTCAAGACTGATGTCACTATTTTAACCCAATTATTTTTCAGGTCCTTCTGGGGAGAGTGGTTCCACTCCACTACCAGTAATGGGCCTCCAACAGTAACTAAAATGGCCATATTGCTGCAGGCTAACATTATTCTAGACAGGATTGCCATCCCCACTGCAAAATTTTTGAGGCCGTACTGATAAGGGCCTTTTTTGAGGCCCTACTGCTCAGTATCAGATATGGATGCATACATCCACATGCATATACATCAAATGGAGACAATCTGAGCTCCACAGTAGAGTGGCTATCACTGTGGCTGATTGGGATGCTTCACATTTGACTTGCAGAAATCACCTAGATTAGAGAAAGGTATCATTTGATCTTCCATTTTTCCACAGATGCTGCCAAATAGTTTTCTAAATCAGTCCCAAATGTGGCCTGGTTTCTGTGTTGGGCCAGTGTGAATACAGTAGTTGTTTTGTTCCTCCTTGCTGCCTTTTCTTCTCCCCCCACACTTCCTCTTAGAGTTTGGGGTGAGAGTAGTGAGCCCCAGAACATCGCTCGAGTTAGACAAAACAAAACTCCAATGTATGCTAGATAGAATAACCTGCGATGTGTCCCCTGTCATCCCAAATTACTGGAACACAGTGTTCCAGCCCAGCCTGCCTACCTTCCTGCCTGCTGGAGAGCCGTGCTCCCTCCTCCTCAGCCACACTGGTGCAGGGTCAGTGTCGGCTCCTTCTTGGCAAAATGTCCTGGCACCACGCTCCGCTGCTTGTCCTGATCAGCTGCAGGGACCTTCAGGAATCAGAAAGCTTCTCAGAAATGTTGGGGGCTTGCTGGAAATTACTCACTGCCAGCAAGTGAGTCAGGCAGACCAGGCTTTCCAATACCTGCCTTTGGCCTCCTTGCTGGGAGTAGTTTAGAGGGAATTTTTTCCTTCCATGCCAGGCTGGCAATGCTGCAGGTTTGGGAACTTTGTTTCAAAAATAACTCTTTTGTGACATCCTATGCAAGCCATTTCTGTAAAGACCTGACTATGCATTCAGAAAGCTCTCTGCTATCATAAGAAAATAGGTTTTTGGCAAGAACTGTCACCAATTGATTGCTTTCTTACTGAAGTTCATTGTAAGGCTTTTACCTTACTTGTGCTTTCTGGTGGCTGTTGAGGAACATCTGCAGTGCAAATAAATACACTCCTGGCTCTCCTGTGCCACACACACGTTGCTGCAGTCTCAGCTGCCTGTAAAAGCTGATGTGCTGTTTCAGCCTTAGAGGTCTTACAGTCCTCAAAAAAGTCAGGTCCATTGAAACAGTCTTTGCAGTAGGTCTTTGAAGAATTATCTCAAACGTGCAGGAACAGCCTAGAAAGCCCTTGATAAAATGTGCAGCGAGTGCCAACAGCCAAGTCACCACAAGTACTTGAAGATGGTAGACTCTTCCATTCAACTTGGTGGACCAGAATAAAATCCTTTCCAGGACCACATGGTGAGGGAATCCACACCTACCACGTTATTGCAGTGCCTGGAAGAGGTTTGAGTGTACGCAGTGAAACATCTGTAATCTCTCCTGGTGTATTCATTGGCACAGCTGAGAGATAAAGATGTAAAACTAAGATGAGGGTAAATGAATGAAAATATGGCCCAAAGTGGTAAAAGAGATGTTCTGCCATAAATCAGTGAATTGCAACGTAACATGTATTTTTTCTCCATCTCTCCCTTCATACACTGCATATTGCATCCGTCAGAGGGCTGAAGCCTCAAGTAGCTCTGAGATTGTTTACTTGATGTTTTTAATAATGTTTTGTGCTCTATTTCACTTACTGCTGCCTTGCTCTTACATCTACTTGTCTTTTTAAAGAAAGTTAATGATAGAAGCGATTTGATTTTGTAGGATGCCCTTTGCTCTCCTTTCTACATAATTTTTCTTCTCTTTATCTGATTGAAAAAAATCAGTAAACATGGCAGAATCCCAAAGGTATGATTTGACACAGAGCCAGAGAAGACCCACCCAGACAGCAAAACAGATTTTTTACAGTTCTTTCTTGAAGTGAGAGTATATGAATTTGGAACACTAAGGGATCAAAAGAGCTTGCTTTGGTTATATTTGGTTTGCACAATGAAATTTTTTGCTTGCAGCAACTGATATTTAATGATGATCATGGCAGAAGTAATTCCTATGTCAAGCAGACTCCTGCCAGACACTAGGAAAAAATGTCCTGTTTAGTGTTGCTTTGCTTTGTGTATAGGAAGGATTGAGTACTGTCAAAGGTGATGGATTAAAAGTGCATTTACACACTGTTAACAAAGGTCTTTTGGTACAATTCAACCTGTTGCCACTCTACCTAAGATTTCAATCCAGGTTCAATGGCCAAAACAATCCTGAGGAAATTACCTCCCAGTGGTGACAGTGTGAGAATAGTCACTGCCTCACTCATATCATAGGGATTTCATAGCATTTCAAAGACCTTTCTCTCATCTTTGCAGTAGTGGTTTGTGAAACAAATGAGGTCCTGTAAGTGAAAACATCAGTAGAGAATTGACCTCCATACACAGAAGTATAAAATAACAAATCCAACATCACAATGAGCCAACAATGCAGGGCACACAGATGGAAGCAGACAAAATAAATTAAAACAATGTTGATAGCTGCTGTATCTTAGAGGGCATGAAAAGTCTCTATACATTTTTATTTTTCTAGTTGCTTATATTCAGATTTTTCTAAACCCAGAACCTACTTTATAGATGTTTTCCCTGTCATTAGTAACAAATTAAGGGAAGGGCTACTGTAACTTCAGTAACTAATTGAGTAGTAATTTGATCATAAGTTAGATGACAAAAGTTTTTTTTTTTAATTTCAGTAATAATTTTTGCTCTTTTTGTGCCCTTTAAGATTAAAACCCACTTTTTTAAACAACCACCTTAAAACTCAGAACAAAAAAAAAAACTCTAATAAAAGGAAGTAGATGAATATTAGTTTCAGGATGTTTTTATTAGAATAGTTTTAGAAGAAATTGTTAGTGAAATATTGTTCTTGTAACTCAGTTTTCCTTACTACTGAGGAAAATCAGAAGCAGAAAAGGAGGTGGTTTCTGGTCACACCACAAACCTACAGAAATTAGGGCTCAGTCTGACTGTTTAAACTCGTAAAATGTGTAGGCCTATAGTGTAATTCAGGGACTCACCCCAATGGGCTGGAAATTGCCCATTCACCCAGGCTCCCTCTAACCAGACATGCCAGCCAGTGTCCCAACCTCCCATTCCCGTGTCCCAGATTTCAGTACCTGTGTCCCCACTGCCGACAGGAAGAAGCCAACGCAACTCAGCCACAATAGTGTCATGTCAGAAGAGGTTTCTGTGTTCCAGAGAGTGATGTGTTTCATAGTGGTTACAGAAATGTCTTTCCATGTAAATTCTAGCAGTGACACACTGTGCCCAACAGATTTAACCCAGGAAAGAATTTGAACAGCACATCTAAAGTAGAAAAAGCAGAAACAAAAAACCAGAGTGGTTTTGGTTACCTTTGGAATTTTTTTAAATTTTTGTTTTATATGCTCAGTTCCCAGAGTTTCTGGAAATTTGAATGCCTCTACCACGGGAAGAGGACCCAGCAGCGGCAGAAACTAGGCACTTTTGTGTACCTGGCCCCATGGTTTCACCTAATGCATGTGTGATATCTGACATATAGAGCTACACAGCCAGCGAGCTGTGCAAGCAGCGTAGCAAGAATATTTTTGCTTTCTGTGTTTATTATGTACCCTTCCAACACCTTGGGTGCCTTAAACCAAAGTTATAAAACTACTACTGCGATTCAAATGAGACGAAACTCTACACCAGGGGAAAGGGTAGGATGCTGTCTTAACAATTCAACCAGCTGAAATATTTTCTCTCTGTAATGAAATGGGCCTCTCCCATTACCACACTTAACAAACAGCAGATTAATAGGTGGCTCAGTGCCGTGTCCATCTCACTGTAAGAAACTCCTTTGTAGCCTGCTTCATAGGGAGCAAAACATAGATTACGCCTGGAAGTTGCTTACAAAATTTCCCTCAGTCTGACCTGAAGATCAGGTTGTTTCCAGCCTTAGCAGCCTCTTGGAATCACCTGTTCCCATTCCTGTGCTGCCCAGAGCTCCTCTTTGCCCGAGCAGTGAGAGAGGCCTCGGGCGGCTGCTGTACCCTGCAACCGCTGGGCCTCACCCCAGGGAATGGGGACAGACGGGCTGCACGGGCTGGAGCTGCTGAGCCAGGTAACCCTGGTTTTATTTGTTAGATACTGTGTTTTTGCCATGCAGTTTCTCTTTTCCCTCGGAGGTGTCCTTGTTGTTGAAAATGTCCTGTGATTAATGAATTGCTCGAGCGGGTCCCGCAGAGCCTCTCCAGTCCTGGTGAGTGCCCTCAGGGCCGGTGCAGCCGTGGCACTTCTCCCGCTTCGAGGGGCCAGGACTGGAGGGGTTAAATGGCTTCTGCCGTGGATTTTCCTAACGAGGGGTTGTGCCTGTGGGAGCTTGTAACTCAGCTGGTGTGCACCCACATCACTCGGGGCTGTGGGAGCCGCCTTTGCCGCCGGGGCTGAGATTACAGAGCAGTTTCCTGCCCGGCCTTGTGACCATGCACACACACGTGCACGTTTCCAAAATAACCCACTCTGGGGCATGAGGGGTTTTCTGGTGAATTCGCTACATGTCAGAATGTGCAGCAAAATCTTTTGAGCTTTTCAGGGTTATGAGAGGATAGCAATGATGTGCTTCCCATTAGTCAAAAAATTCCAGCCTCCCTCTATTCCAGTGACAAAAAATACGGCGGCAGTGAGTCACTTGGTGTGCCTCTTCCCAAGCCTCCTCTTCTCCAACCATCCATCTCTTTCCAGAAGGCATTGCTTTCACTTTTCTCACTGCAAAGGCGAAAATTATTGCCCTCTGCTCTCTCTCCCTTCTAATCAAACTCGTTCTTCCTTTTCCTAGAAAATCCTTGCTTCTCATTTTCCCCTCAATCTTTTTAATACAGCTGCTCCTCTGCTTGAACCAAACAAATGGGTGGAATTTGGCCCCACGCTGACCACCTAGACAGGATCCCAAACTCAGGGTTCACAGGGAAGTCCCTCTGAGGATTTCAGTGCAAAAGGCACTATTTTATTCTCTCCCACACCGTTGTAAGCCAAGGACTGAATTACTCAGTTACAACATTTCAGCCCCAGTGGTCCCACGGTTTCCATGAAGCATTGGCTGGAGTATTCCTGAGAACACTCCTTTGCTAAGGCCCTTACACTGCTTATTGTTTTCTTCATTACCATGATATTTTCATTCAGAAAAGTCAAACCCTCCATCTTCCTTCTCTCTGTCACCCACATGAGCAGAACTGGCTGATCTGGACCTCAAGGAAAGATGTGGTCCTGTTACTTTTTGGTATTTTCTGTTAATTAACCTTCTGTTAATGTTGTCTTCTGCACTTAAGGCTGCATGAAGATGTCTGACACTTTAAAGCAATCTCTGTAATATCTATAAATTAAACACTCTGTGTTGTTTGTTAATTTGGTTTATCTTTGCCATCATGGAGCTGCAAGCTCTACCTCTTTTCAGAAAACAAACATGACTGACAGCAATCCTTACACAGAAAAGCTGAAGCAAACCATGCTTTGAAGGATTTTCTGTTGGGATTCATAATAGCATGGAGTTAAAAGAGAGAAAATAGGTTCCTTGGAGCATAAGATCGTAAAATGCTAATTTCAGTGACACAGTGGTGGACTGAGTAAATATAGAAAGGATTTATTATGAAGTTCTTTAGTGTTGTTGGCACTAACGGCAAATTGCTGGGCAACATTATATTGCCAAAATCCAGGAAATAGCACAAACATTGAACCACTGTATTTTCAATGACAATAATGACTGAAGCTTTGGTATTGGTTGGCATCCCCACAAAAGGCACATGTTGGCATGTTCAGGAATGTAAATGATAGATCTGCTGCTTGAAGTTTATAATTATTTAATCAAACCCAGACTGCAGAACCTGAAGGGACACCGTGTATCCTTAAAGGAGAAGAAAGAGGGAGAAAGAGAGAGAGAAAGAAAGGAAAGTCATACTTTGCAAGTGACGGAATGCGTTGGTCCTCTGGGTGTGCCCACCAGGCATCTGGGACTGCTGCAGAGTTCGTGGGTGATCTTTCCTGCTCGCCACATCACCATGTATTTAAGTAGCCCTTCAGAAAACAAATTGCCGACAATCTCTTTTATGTGCTGATGGAAGTCAGATCAATTATCTCCATTTCCTTTCATGGAAGAAAGAAAATCTACAGATCAGGACAGGAAACCACTCATTTGATGAACTATTTCTACACTACTGTACACAGACACACAACCTCCCTCCTTCCCTCCTGCAGACAGACACGCACAGAGCTAGAAGGCCTCTCTCTTCTAGACACACACAGAGAGGCACGTTATTTTCAGCTCACATTTCACGTTTAGATTACTATTATGGAATTTCAAGAAGACTTATTTTGTTTCCATTTCTTGCTTGAAAAAAAAAAAAGAGATAATGAACATTCCGTTTTGAGAAATAAATCTCCCTGCACTCTGTGTTCTGGCTGTAAGGGCCTGAGTAGCAGAGCCCTTCTATGTTCCCAGCCCGGGCTTTGCTGCCGACTCAGTTTTCAATTTAGTCCTAGCATGATGGAAAAAGAAAAAAGTCTTTCAAAAGCAGTAATTGTGTGTTTCTGGGGAGAGAGAACAAATTACTAAATCAAATTAGCATTACATTTCATTCCTAGACCCTAGGAGATTCAAGGATTTACATAATATACTTTCTTAAATTACGCTGTTAGTGTAAACATTAAGATTCTGCACAAAATCCCTGAGAAGTGATGCAGAGTTAGCCGATGTCATCATGCAATGTTTAAAAAAAGAACAAAAAAGGGAAGAAGTGCCTTAGCTCCACATATAAACACACAATTGCACTATTTTTAAAAATAAACTTCAGGATTTAATTATATTGGGAATAATATAATGTCATTAATCCATTCACTCTGTATGCTAGGAATACTTAAATTGTTTTTTCCTTTTCTGTCTTCACAGATGAAAATATTTGCTGTAGGGTGTTCCTGGCTGTTGAAGATGAAATCCAGGCCCCACATAAGGCTGTCGAAGAGTTACCATGGATTTCAATGGGGTCACCATTTGACTCCAAAAGGCAATTTTTTGAACATAATTGACTTATATCAATAAGGGTTCTCAATATTACTCTGCTTCCCGCCCCAGATTTTCATATCTAGTGACCTTCTCCTTATTCATATCACCAAATGCTCTGTAATTCTCTCAGACTTTATTGATTTCTTTTTTACAACACTAATTTAGGGCCAAGTTTCCATGTGGGGCTCCACAGCCCATTACTCCCCCAAAGGTAACTGTGCTCTCACAGCCTGCCACAACCAGCCAGTGGCACCAGGCTGCTGCCAGCTCAAGTTTTCAAATTCACTCTGATTAAAAAAAAAAAAAAAAAAAAAAAAAAAAAAAAGCTGCAGTGATAGAAATAAAATGAAAAAAAAATGAAAAAATAGCTTTCAAGGCTGGAGCATGTGCATTAGATAATTAATCAGAGTATAATGTAGAGAATGTTATTGTAAATTCTGTAAGTTTCAGGTTCATCAGAGCTGCAAATCATAACAGGGGAGATTAACTAAAATGGAATTTGTCTCCCAAGACTGTATAAAGGATAGTACTGTTGTAGTTGTTGGATTAAAACTACCCATTTGAGGAGCTAAGCCACAACAGCATAAAGAAATACACAGCTTATGTCTAATTCTTTGCAGTTTAAAAATGACTTGAAAAGCAGTGCAAAACAAAGACAGCATTGAAACATACATGAGTCAAAAAGCTTCATAATCTTAAAAAAGTTACTGTAGTGTTGGGCTGTAGTGTTTTTACTTTGGGCTATGCAGTTTTGTCAATCCTAGAATGCTCTGTTTGTGTTTTCTATATTTCATACAAATGCTCCCCACAAATTTCTGCAATGATATGTAATATATTCAGGAAAACTAATTACTGAAGCAGAGTAGAAAGGAAAGTTATCTCAAAAGCCAGAGGGATAGGAACATTTTATATAATGAGAGCTCACAGTCCACACACAATTTTTTTATTTAATCTACCTGTGCATAGAAGCCTGTTATTTAAAAAGAAATAATAATTGGAAGAATAAATTCAGCAGCTGAAAGACATACAAAAAATATGCAAATTGTGAAACACAGAGTTAAAGTTGCAGGCATTTTTAAACTTTTTTACTAGCAGTAATTAAGACGGGTGCATTTAGAGTAATAGCTACCTTCAATTACCTGGCAAATGGACATTTATATTAAAAAAGAATTAGGAAAAAATGGACAATGACCCCTTCTTCTTATCTTTTCTTTTAGATTTCTTTTCTTGACAAGTAATGTGAAATTTGCATTTAAATTTCCTGGAGTTTGTCTGTTTGTCAGCACCAAGGCCATCTCTGTGATTTACAAGCTTTGCATTTAATTATTTTCTCAAACAAAATGAAAAACTTTCTGGTTTGGTTCTCCTTTTGAAATCTCCAGTACTAACATCAGGTTTTAAATTAAATACATGACAAGTGAAAGATATGTGTTGATTTTTTCAATTCAGAGTTCTTTTGAAAAATAAATTAATTATTTATAAAAACCAAAATAAACCAAAACAGGATCACTTGGGAATGCCTTCACTGACTGAGTAATTTGTGAGGATCAGCTGGACAGGTGAAGGAATATTTACAATATCTGATTATGCTCATATGAAAGACATAACCTATGCAGGTTTTTTTCACTATTTTTCAAAATATTTCATTTCCTGCCAAAGATCCTGGGTGCACTGCTTATCTGCTGTTCTTTCTCAAAGCCTGAATTTTCAAGTGAGGCAGATCCATTACCCAAATCCTCATCCCCTCTGCAGCTGATCCCAAGTCCAATGAAATCAAGGGGAGACCATGTGTGGAGCTCAGACACGCCACCTGTTCATGCAGCCACCTCACTCCAGCAGGATAACGCTACACACAAAGGTGGTTTGAACTGGCATTTCAAATCTGGCTCCATTTCTCAGTATTTGAATCATGTAGAACATACATTTTTGCATATCAATAGGTTCATTACTAATAACATATCAGACCCCAATGCTGAAGACTACTTAAGTGCTGGGTAGCACTAGCTAAGCATTAATACAAATCCAGAGAACTTGCGTTTAGTTATTAGCTCATTTTTGTTCCAAAAGTGTATTTCCATCTCAACATTTCCTTTTTTCTTTCTTACATTTCCCAAATGACCTTGTTCTTTCCCAAATGCTATTGCAGTCTGTGCCATAGGACAGAAAAGGTCAGGATCATGGGCTGCTTTTTATCAAAAAAGGTACAGACATGCCTTTGGTGGAAAAGGTGTGAGCTTTGGGCAGCGCAAACACACTCCTTTACTTAGGCCAAACCATGCACGTGCCCCTGCCATGGCCTTTGGAAGAGTCTCAAATACAGAGTGCAACTCAAAGTGCAGTACTGCTCTGATTGCTTATTGGAAATGCTTTGCTACCTGCTTGGAATGAGTTCTGTTGACAGGTTGAGTGCTACTGAATGAACCAGTTAGCCCTCGGAGATTTTGGCTATGCTCTTGCTCTGGAAGGTAGCATAGCATGGAACTGAGAAACGCAACACTGTAGTGCCAAGGGTATCTGGGAATATCCAGAACCCTCGGAGAACATATTTATGCCTGGAAGGACAGGATGTGCAAAGCATTTAAAAATCTTTCAAGGTTGCTGTTAAAACTAGAAAAATACCAAAATTGTCGGTGAAGTCCTATTTAAATTCTATTCTGCACTCTTTTCCATTCTGTTTGAAAACCTGGTAAGAGTTTAGCAGGAAAAAGGAAAAAAATTACTTTTCTGCAAGTGGGAGTACTGAAAAGATTACAGCAGCTGGGTGTCTATTACCCTAAGCTACATAGTACAGAGCTAAAATGGATCTTCATACAGAAATCTAATCAAGGTGGAAGAGAAAAATTGGGTTCATTAACAATCCCTGTCACTGAAAAGTCAAATCATTTTTCACTCTTTAGTTGAGTCCAATTACAGAGATATTGCTAGAAATTGTTTTTCTGTGACAGAGAACTTTGACAGTGGTTTTTCTTTTTTGGCACTTTGCTTATTGCTCATGCACATTGCACCCATTGCTGAATGGAGATTAACACCTGTTCCTGTTTTAACAGAAAATGATGGATGGTGCCATTACTGGCACAACTCTCTGAACAAAATTAACGTTGCATGCATTAACTTTGCAGTTACAGCAATTACCACAATTACTTTTGAATCATATCTTGCACAGACCCTACACCAAAGCTGATAAACTGTGAACAGCAATCCTCCCATTTTCTTGGAGAGGGTTGAAGGCAAAATGCAAGCTTGCTCCATGCCTCCCTTGAGCCAAGGGAGAGCCAGTAAGTACTCCTGCCTCCTTTTGCCCTCTCAGTTAGTGATTCTCATAACACTCCTCTCAAATACATATAAGTTCTCAAATTTCACTTTATAGTTACATTTGACTCAAATATGAAATGGATATTTATAAAGCCTGAGTCAAATCTCCAGTGCTTATCTGGATCTTTGAAACCTGACCCATGTGGCTAAATTAATGGGCACAGTTGTATTTTGGCTTTACATATATGTATCAGTGGTACCACTCGATATAATTCGCCTCAGCTGGTGTTGGCTGTTGGAGGTTTTAGTTGCAGGCCAAGCTGCTCATCAAGGTTTCCTCTAGAGTCATTGGGGATCAAGACATGTCACTCCACCAGAGACAGACTGCTGGCATTCGCGGGATCAGTTCCATTCAGAGGTACCAATTTCTTTCCTGGACTATAGAGGGAGCCAAGACAATTGCCTTGGACCAGGAGCCCAGCTGTTATTTAGGATTGAGTTCACAGCCATCTGATGAGAAGGAAAATTGCCATTCCCAGACAGTCACTTACTGCCTTTGAGCTGGACCAGCCAGCTGTCTGTCCCACAGCAGCATTTTCTGCTGGGATAAACTTCTCCAACAAGGTAGAGAAGTCCCTGGAAGTATCTTTTCTTTTTCTCTTGTTAGACTGAGCTCCTTAAAATGAGAGGTACAAAACTCTTAACCCATACTTTCTGAAATGTGATACTTAAAAATGTAGTTGTAAAGTGATCTAATAGTCTTTTAGATTATTAAATCTACAGCTAATAAAAACATTAATGATAATTCTCTTTTCTGCAGCTAGCTATGAAACTTTCTTTCTTTTGTAGTGAGACCAGAAAAGGTATCTGAGATTTAATCTGACATAAAATGTTCTCTAAAACACTTTGCATAAAAACTGTTCTCACAAATATATATATTTTCCAGAAAGAAAAAAAAAAATTCCATATCACATTTCAACTAATTATCCCCATTCATACAAACCAACCTTTATATCTTCCTGTTGACAGCACTGTGTTTTCTTTTCTTTTCTTCTCTTCTCTTTTCTTTTTTTTTTTCTAGTGCATTTGTAGCATGTGGATCAAAGGTTTATGGATTCTTGTCTTTTCTTGAACCCACAAGCAAAGTAGCAACATAGCCAAGTTTTAAAAGTTTGCAAATCATTAAGAAACAAAACAGACACAACACATGGTGTTCCCAAGAGAATTGAGACATGAAAGCATCTGTGTTGTGATGAGCGCACACAAAATCTGTTGGGATTAGATTTAGTTGTTTAGTAGGGCTTGGTATGCACTATGATTCAGTTCTCCTGTTGCAACTTTCAGGAATCAGTCTATATATTTGGCTACAAATCCCCCAAATACTCTCTCTGCAATGGTATTGAACCTGACCATTACTCTGCATTGAACCTCAAATTTTTGGACACTCTGATCTTCATCCAGATTTTAAGTATGTGTCTCATCATATGTTTTCTACTTGAAGCTCTGCAGAATTTTCTTAGGTTTGGAGTTTTTTACAAGCTTTATTTGAAAAACTCTGGTTATTGAAGTTAGGGGGCTTTGACACTGCTTTCAGGATTTCCTGTTGCTGTTTACTTGCCGTGGCCTCTGGTGTTCCTGGTCTCCCTTCCTGTGTCCCTACCTGACACTGGTTATCCTGGCTGCACACAGGAGCAGTGTCAGGCAGGAAGCTGAACGTGACACTTCATGCTGGCATTGCCCTTGTTTGCCACTCTGCCCATAACCTGCTTTTCTCAGTGCCAGACCTTTAATCAGGCTACACAGAGGGACTAAGCCAAATGTCTTATGCAACCTGTGTAGTTGTGTTCATCAAAATGTTTGGCTAGACTTATTTTTCCATATAACCACCTTGACTGGCACCAATTATACTGTCATCCTTTAATTTTATACTAATTGAAGCCCTTATCGGCTTTTCAATTATTTTCTTAGGACTGATGCCAGAATAACTGACCTGTAATTACTGTGATCCTTCTGCTTCCTCGCTTTGGCTTCTGGCAGCATTGCATGTTTCTACTGTTCCCTAAGAACTTTTGGATTTATGGTGCATGGATTCTTTGACATAAAAATATCCATCTCTGATAGAAGGATTTTAACAGTGGCTTCTCAGACAATGTGATGCAAGGGAGTTTATTATCTTTGGGCCATTGATTGTATCATCCTTTTTTGTCTTCGAATGCTAAACAGTAGAGTGTGTGAGTATCTTCATGTATCTATTAAAATATATATATTTCCTGTCTTATCTATAGTATTAATAACACTGTCATTTTAAACAATTCTTGTAATCTGTTCATACCATCTTAGTGAATTGCAAGGGAGACAATATACTCCTGAAGAAATTTCCTATTTTTCTTAGCAACATATATTTCCCTAGATTTCTTTGTCATGCCTATATTTTCTTCATTGCTAATTTACAATACCACTGTTTAATTTGATAAACATATGTGTACATCTATACAGGCAAGAGAAGGTTTTCCATGCCATGCAGCAATGTCGTGGTATGCTTTCGTGTTTTCTGTCAATAAAGGGAGATGTAATCACGAACATTGCTCATACGTAATCAGAAAAGATGTTCTGACTGAATTTGATCCATTCTGTGCTGAATGGTGTTAGTTTACAGCCCAGAGCATTTATTTTAGTGTGTTTCAGTAAAGACATAATAACAACAATAAAATAAGATACCCTCCACTGAAACTCCTCTTTTTTATTTTGCTTTTCCATTGTCCTTTTTTTCCCTGTGTTTAAACATGAGTTGTTTAGCAATTCTACTTGTTCTTCTTTCACTTTCCTTCAAATGGTCAGTATACATCTGTCACTGCACCAATGCACACCAACAGAGCAGCTTGAAACTTCTCAATGACATCCTGACAGCTGAAGCCTGCATTCTCAATTTACAGGGGTTTGGATCTCTCCTGTTTACTGTAGTTTCACTAGAGAATGATATTTTATAAACACCTGGTGATTTAATTAAAATAAGGAGCTGGACTTTTAACAAGAGAGTGTTTTTTTTATGGTTTGGCATTCAGAAATAAAGCAGATGTTTACTGTGCTTTTTAAGTGTCCAGGAGATCTTGTCAAAGTTGTCTAGCTTGTACAGTTGTTTTTATGTTATATCTAAGTGTAGATTATTCTTTGTTTTCATGTATTAATACATGTATATTATTTCATAAATGAGTTTTGTTTTCTTATTATGGAGCAGTACTTTTGGTAATTGCCCAAAGCTCTGCACATAAATGTGCTCTATAGAGGTGTTTGGATTAAAGATATCTGGCTGCAGCTTCATTAAACAAACTGTTAATTAATCTCAAATATTATTTGTAGACAATGAGGGTTCATCTGTGGAATCTCCAGCCACTGAGGCTTTCTCCCCTCCTGTATATGCCAAGCCCATGGAGTTTTTTCCCCATACAGAGCAGTGGCCACTGTGGTGCGTGTGCAGCCAAGCACTAAAGCCTTCCCCTGCAGCTTTGAGCTGCCACATCATGTTCCCCACCTGGACTGAGCTCCTGTCCTTACATTGTGGAATGCAGATCTCACCTTTAAAGTTGCATAAAAAAACCCCAAAAGATCAGCTTGTCTCTTAGGACATCAGGCTTTTTCAGGCATTGTTTTTAAAAGAGAACCTTTGTTAAGAAAGAAAAACTCCAGGAATAGTAGCCATTCCTACAGAACTTTTCCCACTAGATCCTGCAGATTTCACCAGTTCCTAATCTCTTGCTCTGCTCTTACTACTGAATAAGGATGAACAAAACCAAGAGGGATCAGTTCTTAAAACCTCTCAGAAGACAAAGTTTAGGGCTAGACTAACAATCTAGTGTGCTGGTCTCACTCTTAGTCAGATCCTGATCCTGGTTTTGCAAGACTGTTTACTTCAATAATGCTCTAACCAAGGAAATGACATCCTGAATTTTGACCTATTTTTCTTTATTACATCATCTCTGCTCTCTTTAATCTGTTTTGTCTAAGAGTATGTCTTCTCCTTTTTCATCAGCTACTGAGTCCCATCTGCAGCTTTACTTCAGCTTTGGTTTGCCTCTGATTTTTTCTCACTATTCTAATGAACATACCATGAGTTGGTAAAAAAGTATTTTCTCTGGCATACGCATGAATATCATAAGGAGGAATATAATAGTTCTTTCTGTCTTCCCTGATTACAAAAACAAACAAATAGAAAAAGTTTTGGAGCAGTTAGTGGAGGAAAAAGGACAATTACAAGCGAGCCTAAAATTAGAATTATGAGTTTGAGCCAAGGCCCTCTGAGGACCATGAGAGTTTTCCACCCACTTCAAAAGGATGTGGAGCACACCTCGTCCTGCCTCACTACTTAGCACAGCTTTGGGTAAGAACTGTGTTAACAACCCAGGGGAACCTTCTTGATGGTTATACTCACCTTATTTTCAAAGGGAAAGTTTGACAAATTTTGCCAGACTCTGGACATTAATTAAAACACTGGAACATTTCAAAGTTACGACTGTGTTAAGACCTTTTTCTTCCATATTCCTTCTTGGGTGGATCAAGTAAAGTAAAGGAAAAAATACCATCTCTGCTGGAAGTTTTTCTTTCATTCAGATGCCTACCCACACCCCAGTCACAGAGAGAAAAAAGGATTGCTTTGACCTCCTCAATATCTGATGCAGAACTAAAGTTATTTATAAATGTTGCCCTGTTATTACACAAAAAACATGTCTGCTGTGTTTAAAAAAAATTATTGCCAGTCGTACTGTTCCTGTGATGATCTCATGTATCAGAACTATATTTAGAAGAGCCTTTTGCTCCAAATAAATGCAAAATGAATTTGTAATTACAGTTTAAATCTAATTTAGTGAAAAATTGGTTGCTCTGATCCACTATGAAGATTTCAGGTCTACTCATGCTCCACTTTTGACAGGAGCAGCCACAGATGTTCTGCACCACTTGTAAGGTGGAGGTGGTGGTGTTCCTTTGGTGTCATTGGGTACTTTGGATCAAGACAATTGGAATTTTCTACTTTCATGAAAATCACTTTTTTTTTTAAATAAAAAATATTTGAGGGTTGTTGTGCTCCAAAGCAGTGACCGTTTTCCAATGTTTCTGAGGAAACAGATGTTGTGGAAGAATACTGCCTGGAAAGCAATGTCTCATGGCACTGCCAAAGCACAGTGTGCACCTGGGGGTCCAGAGAGCATCAAGGGAGGTGACCTGGATCATACTAGCTCTGCTTCTTTCTGCCATAACCAGGTTTCCTCTTCAAAGTTCTAAGCCTGTGTGTGCTGTGTTTGTGTCCCTGGAGTGCAGGTCTGATGGGCCCCCTGGGGAACCCTGGGCAGTTTCATGCTTCAGCTTTTTCCTCTTTCAGTATTGCATTCCCTGTGTTCTCGAACTTTGTTGTGAGATGTACATGGATCTTGCATATAGTAATGTATGTAAATGTAGATTTTTGTACATTAAAAAAGGGGGTGAAAGCTTGTATATAGACATGTATTTAACTATATTTGTATTTATAGCTATTTTCTAGCATTGAGCTAAATTTTCAAGCATTTCTCTCTGTTTAGGTTCCCTTTATCCCATGGGCAGGTGCCTTATTTTCCTGAATGAGGAAACCAAAGGAAAAATCAAGAGTAATTTTTTTTCTCATCTTACTTTATAGCATTGTCTGATAAAATGGAAATTTGTACTCCAGATAAACTGTGCAAAAAGTGAGCCCTTTGCCAGAATCCCTGGAGTGCCTGTAAAATACTTAACAGAAAGCTGGTTTTGACAAAAGGATATCACCCCTAATTGTCAAATCCATTCCAAACAACAGGGAGAAGAGGGCTGTGTACTGTCTTTTGTTAGCAGTCAGGACTTTGGGAACTTCATTGTGAATCATCAAATCTAATTTTGTACTTTTTGTCTTATCAGCCACAGTTTCTTGGATT